>OX451736.1:1772858301-1773077900 GCA_948472305.1 Vicia faba
TATACTGAAATAGTTTATACAAAATAATTACAATTTTTCTTTAATCAGTCTGACACTCATGTTTCTAGCGGAATTGGATTCGCTGCTGTAACTGTGCCACACAGTTACACCTCTCAGCGGTTCGATCTAGATCCATGATAGGGATGTAAAACTGATGTCCGACAGCTGGGTTTTACTACTTTGTTGAACTCGGACCCCATGTGATTGCTATCCGTTTCCCATGCATTTGCATCTTCTTGGTTGATGCTTATGAAAAAGTGTTTTGATTTGGAGTCATATTTGGGTTTTATTGTGAATTCAGGGCTGATGAGGAACCTGTTGATCAGAAGAGATTTCTTGAAGAGTCTTGCAAACCGAAATGTGTGAGACCGTTACTTGAATATCAGGTGTGTGGCAATATTATCTGAATAGTAGAATTATAACTTTTTAAGCCAAATCATTTAATGAATAGTAGAATTATAACTTTTTAAGCCAAATCATTTAAAGACGAGCTTTGTTCTCAATTTAAGTGATCAATACAATTATTTTTCCAGGTTTAAGAATTGATAGAAGATAGGCTATCATAGGCATTATTAGTGTATTTTACATTTACTGATTAATTATATTATCTCTGTCACAATTTTTACATTTTATTATTATATTGTTTATTGAAAAATGTGATTGGAGAATTTTATAGTCACAAGTGTATTTATGAAAGGAGAGAAGAAGGGAGTACTAGTAAGATAGAGAAATGGAAATAACAAAGAAATTCAATGTTGCAAAGGAAATGTTTGTTTTAGAGGATATACAACCTTATTATCTGTTTCTTTTAGAGTGAATCAGTGGCTGGCTACTGGCTAGAAAGGGATGGAACTAAATAATTTTTCCGAGCAACAACACGGCAATCTAACTTCTAAAAGCTTTTCCTTTATTCTGATGCATTTTGCTGCTCTCATTCTACCCAATGTTTAACACTTCTGTTGTAGTCTGTTGTGGGGGAATTTAGGACTATGCTCCAAGTGAGGAAACTAATATAACAATGCAGGTAGATGGATCATGACCAATGTTGTCAAATATCGGTCATGGTGGATATTGCTGGCGTTTTTTTGGCTATCCGCCATGCCCAAATTTGTGAAGGATGGCAGTTTTCTGTATTTTTTTGCTAAGACAGATTTAAAATTAAGAATATATTTTGGCAAAATTTTGTTCCACCTTATTTTTTGTTTGTGAAAAGAAGTTCTTGCAAAGGAAACTAATTCTCTAAATTGCTGCAGGCATGCATAAAAAGGATCGATGGTGATGATTCTGGGCAGAAACACTGCACTGGACAATATTTTGATTATTGGTATTGTGTTGACAAATGTGTAAGTATTAATGTTTAGTTTCTAAATAACCACTGAGCTACTTGATTTTCTTTTGTATTCCCTGATAAATTATGATCTTGCAATGCAGGTTGCACCAAAGCTATTCACACAACTGAAATAACAGGGGAGAATTTTTTTGGTTTTATAAGGTTATTCTGTTATGTCTTCTTTCCCAAATAATTGCCCCTAACTATGTGGTTTTGTAACCAAAACACATGCTATTTTTCTTATTGGGAGATTTTCATCCCATGGAGACCTTGGATGATAATTAATAATAATACCATTATGCCAATTTTTAACTGAATACTTGGTTGGAAACAATTTACTTCGATAACTCGCGGCATATATTGTTGCTGTTACACAAGACATTTTTTTATCTGTCATTGTATCAAGAAATTGAGTCAATTTATATCAGTCTCAAATCTCAAACAATATCTAATAGATTTTTCTTATCAATTCTTTAAGCAACTTTGCCAATTCACATGTGTTAATTCACTTAGAACTTATGGGAGAGGGGGATAAAATGTCTTTGAAATACAATCATTCCTCATATTTAGTGTCACTTGACACGTAATGGATGCCTCACGTGAACTTTAATTGGTAGAAGTACAAATTCTTGAGCCATTTTCTATAAGTAATTAATTATTATTGGATTTGGATTTGGTTGGAAAAACTTGTTATTTGATTGTCTTTTTGTACTCCATATTTACTTTAAATGGTTATTAGCTTGAAGTGTTTGTGCATATATTTTGAAACTAAGAAACTAGATAAACTACATTGTATAACTTTAGTTTTTGAGAAAAACTGTATAGCATTGTTAGATAACTCCAAATGAAAATTACTTTGAAGTCATCACTGAATTGATTAGTTTATTTCTTTCGGTTGTTATTATGAAAAATTAATCCGGTGTGTACGGTTGAATGATTTTAACCTTATCTCTTGAGACTAGATATGAATTTAAACCCATATTAGGAAAACCAAAAAGATGAAATTACCTTGAAGGTTCTGTTTCTTGAAAAAACAAAATTTCACGACCAATCTCCTTTTGTGAGCTTCAAACAATCAGCCTCCATGAGTACTGAGAAGCCCTTATGCAGCAACTGGCCTACACTAAGCAAACTACATTGCATATATGGCACTAGCATGTCTCATTCCTTCTGCTACAATGGACTTGTTGTCATCCATCTTGATGCTTGTACTCTTACTAGCATCAAAATCAATCAGTTAGTCTCTTCTTCTAGTCATATGGTTGTTGCAGCCTATGTCAAGATATCCGGTTCGAGAATTTGACATCTCAACATCAGTTGTAGCCATGAGCACAATTGGATTTGAGTCTGAGCTAGAGTTTTCTTGAGCAATCTTGGCTTCTTCACCATCTTTGAGCTTATTTCTTTTGCCAAACCAACATTTATCCACCATCTTTGAGCTTATTTCCTTTGTCAAACCAACATTTATTTGCATGGTGTCCCATCTTGTCACAATTGTAATATTTAACCTTCTTTTTATCAAAGATTTTCTTTTTGTTCTGATGTTTGACAGACCCTTCATCATTCTTGCTTGATGTTTCATGCTTGTCTTCACCACTTTTGTACTTCTTGCTTCTATTCTTCCACTTGTCTTTGCTAACTTTTAACTTCTTGAATCTTGCAAGAAGTGTTTGTTTATCATGTTTTCAAATTTCTCTTTCAACTACCTGCATCTCATGGACTTCAAGTGTACTCTACAGTTCTTCAATCTTCATGCTATCCATCCAGGTATTTGGTTTCTTCAATGGTCATCACTATGTGATCAAAGAAAGAAATAAGGCAATGTTCTCACTACTTTTTCAATGATTTTCACCTCATTGAGAGACTCACTACATTGCTTCATTTGATTTGTCAAGGTCAGCAACCTTGAGATATAGTCACCTATTTTTTCATCATCTTTCATTTGCATTAGTTCAAGTTGCCTCCTCATTGTTTGTAGTTTGACTTTCTTGACTTTAGCATCACTACCAAAATACCTTTCAAGCTGTCCCATGATGCTTTAGAACTAGTTTCACCAACAATTTTTTCAAACACCTTGAAATCAACACTTTGATGAATGAGAAATAAGGCATGCAATCTCTTTTCTTATCTTATTTATGTGTTTTCTTCTGTGTTGTAGTTGTTTTAGCAGGAAGGACTTCAAGTCCTATTTCCACCATGTCGCTAACATATTGTGCACCAAAGATCAATTTCATTTGAGTCACCTATCTATCCCAATTCTTGCCATCAAGAACATGTAGGTGATATGCAAAGTTTCCTTGACCAACCGTGATTAATAACTCCGACAATCACAATTCAAAAGATCAACTTAATTCTAAATACCAATTTGTTGGAGAAAATAGAAAAGAGAAGAGAAATACTATTGAAAATGAGAGAGAAAGATTGAATTGCATTAAATTTGGTGATTTTTTATATACAGAACACATGTTATTTGTGCAACATGTAACTACTCATAACAAATCAAAACCGAACAACACTAACAAACTTTGCTTAGTAACAACATAGTATTATGATGACTTGGATTACACTCAACAATTTGTTGAAGCAAAGTGAAATTGTAGTGAAGAGTTATATTAGAATATATCTCAATTACATTTCAATTTCGACAATAACAGTTTTGAATTTGAAATTCTAGAACTATTCAAAACAGTTAGAATAGCTAGTATTAAAGTTATTAATTCGTTGTTAGTAGTTAAAAGTTGGTTAACATTAACTAACTTTGTGAAGGTAATTACTGATTTACTTGCTCAATTATGAGATGGTTAATTATTTATAAAATTATATCCTACTTTATTTACTATTTATTAATTCAATACACAATTACCATACTTTTCTCTCTATCTCTCTCAAATTCCGTCTCTTTCACTAGCTGCTTTAGCAGTAAGACAATTAAATTAATTTAATATATTAGTATCTAAGAGTTTTACATGATCTAAAGAGAGTATTGATATTTCAAGAAATGAGTAATATCTTGTGAAGAACAATGAGCTGCGGAAATATTAATGCAGTATTTAAAAACTACACACTTTTTTGACCAATCAATAAAAATTTTAACTGTAAATCTTGCAAATGTGTGTCATTTTATATATATTATTGATGATACTAACTAAAATACATCAAAATCCATGATAACATCTAAATTTATGGGTGCTTTTGCACTAGACTTTTTTCTAATAACTTTCTTTCAATAGCGTTCAATTTGTCAAACCCATCCATTTTATCGAAAATATTTTTTTCAATTAGATATTACATCTTTAGCCTGTGTTATCCATTCTACAAATGTTAGTGGTAAAGGACATCCAAGGTTCAAATAAAATTGTACGATATGCTTCCTTTTTTAAATCCATCCACTGCATATGATTTGAAAAATTTCTCTTTACACTTAGTAGTGGTGATTTTCACCACTGAAAACCCAAAAATACCCTTTAGATATGTACATCCAAACGCATAATCCAATATGTTTCAGATGTGCATATTCAAAGACACTCTTTTTTGACATGTTTTAATACTTAAACGTTGGATGCAAGATTTTAGAGTTTGTTTCAGATATGCACATACAAAACCATATGTACAAAATATTTCAGATTTTAGTGTCTAAGCCTTCTCGCTGCGTTGACGAGGACCAAAGCCACCTTCTCGATCTGTTGGTATCTGACCTCGGGCCCTTGAAGCGCTTTGCTCATGAAATAAACGGGTTTTTGGCCGTCATGAGTCTCGCGAATGAGGGCCGCACTGACGGCTTTGACGGAGATAGCCAAATATAAAAATAATATCTCCCCGTTGTCTGGTCGTAATAGCACGGGCGACTGCAAGAGGCTCTGTTTGAAATGGAGAAGGGTCTGTTCTCATTTCTCGGTCCACTCGAAAGCTGTCTCTTTGCGCAAGAGTTTGAAAAAAGGCAGGGCGTGTTAAGCAGATTTTGAGACAAAACAGGAGAGTGAGGCGAGCATACCATTCAGTACTTGTATGGATTTTTTCGAAGTGGGTGTAAGGAGGTCAGAGAAAGCTCGACACTTATCAGGGTTGGCTTCGATTCCTCGTTCCGTTAGGTAAAAGCCGAGGAACTTGCCCGCCTTAACCCCGAACGTGCATTTCTCGGGGTTAAATCTCATTCTACATTGCCTTGCTTGTGCAAAGACTTCCCTGAGATGAGCGACATGATTAGTGTCTACTCAGAATTTGACAATCATGTCGTCCATGTATACCTCGAGCATATCTCCGATCTGGTTGTGGAAGACTTTGCTCATCATCTGCTGATACGTTGCTCCTGCATTTTTCAGACCGAAGGGCATTACGTTGTAGTAATAGTTGCCTGAGCTGGTCATGAAAGCAATACAGTGTTTGTCGCTCATTGCCATTGGGATTTGGTTGTAGCCCGAATAGGCGTCCATAAAAGATAAAATTTTATAGTTGACCGAGTTGTCAACCAGCATGTCAATATTAGGCAAAGGAAATGCATCTTTGAGGCATGCCCGGTTAAGATCGATATAGTCAACACACATACGTCATTTTCTATTATTTTTCAACAAGTACAACATTTGACAGCCAGGTTGAATACCGGGCTTCAGAAATAAAATTTGCCTCTAGGAGGTCTTTTACAACTTTTTCAGCAGCCTCCGCTTTCTCGAGAGACTGCCTACGCCTACGTTGTACTGCTGCCATAGCGGCTGGATCAATGGCGAGTTGATGACAGGCGACCTCAGGGTCGAGACCGGGCATTTCCGCAATACTCCACGTGAATAGATATGCATTCTCCCTCAAGCAGGCCTTGATCTTCTTTCTCGCTAAGTCGAGGAGTATGGTGCCAATCTTCACCCCTCTGCTCGGGTCTTCACCGAGAGGGACGAGCTCGAAGTCCCCATTCGGAATTGGTCGGAAGAGGTCCTGCTCGCCGTTGGAGGGTTCGTCTTGGTCGAAGGGAGTGTCCAGCAAGATCGAATCGACCTTTGGAGGAGCCCTCTGCACTTCCTTTTTGATGGGTTGCGGCTCTGACTGCTGAGGCTCTGGTCACGCTGTTGCAGCTTTCTTGGCGGGATGTGCTCCGGTGTTGACTGTGCTTTGTCCCTTGGCCGCCGCGTTGAAGCATCTTCAGGCGCCCACTAGGTCACCTTGAATGGTGGTGACCCGTGCCCTCTTTGTGTAGAACTTCATCTTTGGATGGACGGTAGAGGGCACCACGGTCAGCTCTGCCAGTGTCGGCCTCCCAAGGATGTTGCTGTAGAGGGATAGGCAGTCGATGATGAGGAAGTGGACCTTGACCTGCCTGGTAGAAGTATCTTCGTCGAAGGTGACCATAAGCTCCACGTACCCCCATGGATTGGAGGTCGAGCCATTAAAGCCCTACAAGTATGATCCCACATATGGTGAAAGGTGAGAGTCATCAAGCTGTAGGGTTTTGAAAAGCTGGTTGTACATCACATCGATGAAACTTCCCTCGTTGACCAAAACACGATGGACGTTGAAGTTAGCCATTCTCGCCCTGATTAGAAGAGGTATGGTTGAATTGGGGGGCCCTCCGGGAAGTTTCTCGAGGTAAAAGGTGATCGGCTCTAATCTGCCTTTAACCCTCTCGAAGGTCATCGTTTACAGGGGGAGCCGCGTCGACCAGTTTGTCCAGCTTCCTCTTTGCTGAATTTATAGTCAAGTCATTAAACCCTCCACCATTTATGACCATGGAGGAGGGAAAGTTTTTCCACCCGCTGTGCGTAGACAGAGGCTCTTGCATATGTTCGGAGACGTAAAAGTCCTCCGGTCTCGTAACGGAGAATGCGGTTTGGATGAGGACCGACTCGTCAGATGGTCGGGCATCCTCCTCCATCTCCCTTGTTTCACAGGCATCTCGACAAGAGGCGTCTCCGCGCCGATATTGCCCGAGTCTCCCTCCTTTTATGAGGGTCTCGATAGCATCCTTGAGATGGACACAATCTTCAGTCAAGTGCCCATGGATCCGGCGATACTGGAAGTACTTACTTCGATCTACCCCGGGTTTAGCAAGAGCGGGGCGAGGACGCTTGACGTCGCCGTCCTTGAAATCTGTATTCGCGCACTTCGCTAATATGCGCTCGCGGGAAGCCGTTAGCGGAGTGTACTCAGTGAACCTCCCCGAGGGTCCTCTTTTTTCCCGAGTGTCCCGGGGTTTGTCGTCCCTTCTCTTCTCGCCAGTTCGTCGAGGAGGGGCGGTGTCTTGTCGCGGATGACTGGTAGATACGCGATTCCTGAGACCGGGCTCTGTTGTCTGCTTCCCTCTCTTTGTAGTCCATGTAGACTTTGGCTTTCTCGAGGAGGGCATCGAATATCCGAGGTGGTTCGATGCCTACGACCTTTCTGAATTCCGTGCTCGAAAGGAGTCCCCTCTCGAGCAGGTATCTCTTCATGTGATCGGTACAGGGGACCTGGATGGCCTCCCGGTTGAACCGATCAATAAATTCCCTCAGGTTCTCATCGTGTCTCTGGACGATGGCCTCAAGGGCTGCTTCGGTCTTTGGATGGCGTCGTGAAGAAGTGAATGAACTGATGAATTGGTTCTTCAGATTTCACCAAGAGGTAATTGACCTCGGGGCGAGACTTTTGTACCAGTCCATCGCTGATCAGTGCATTTTGATGCATATTTTTTCATGATTGTACTTATGCATTTCCATGGTTTGTTTAGCTTATTTTTGTATTTTATAATGTTTTTCTATTTTAGTTTATTTCTACTCTTATTTGATTTTCGTACTTTATTTTCAGCATTAGCAGTCTGCATGAATAAATTCATAACTTGAGCTACGAGAGTCGGAATGAGGCATGCTACTAGTCGTCGGAAAGCTAAGAGAAAGAGCTACGATTTTCATTCAGAGGTCGAGAGCTGAATTGGACTGTAGAAGGGCCATCAAATTCGTTGAAGTTGCAGCATTTTATATTTAAGTTTTGGGTCATTTGTTTTGGGTCAGGGTTATGTTTTCGACCCAGTTGGGTTATGAACCAAATCCTTGTCCTTGCTATACCTAACATCCGCTACAGTAATTTCGTTTGAACCTTTTCATTATTGAGAAAAAATACATTTTGTTTTTACGCTTGAATGAAGAACTAATCATTCAGAGTTGATCTACTGTAATCGTGTTCCGATGCTTTGAGATTTTTAACTTATCAACTCAATTTCGTTTCTGTTTCAATTCTATTTTATGAAATTGCATTTGCTTAATCTGTTATTTCATGGAATGTCTTGATTAAATTCGTATGATTGTATTCCTAATCTTTAATCGTTGTTTACGTCGCTTAGTCGTTAAATCGCATTTTATATCGTGTTTGCTTAATTTACGATTGTATTAATCCGTTTGCTTAATTCGGAATGGGAATTCAATCTATTTTATATCTATTACGCTTGTTAATTGGTATTAAAATCGAATAGAGGTCAAAGCCGCTTAGGGAATTGGTAAGGTAAAAATCAATGATTAGCAGGAACCTGAAAATAGTAGATCGACTTATTTTTATAATCACTTATTTCGTGTTATAAATCGATCCTAAAACCAACCCCCCATTCGATTTCTATTATTTAATAATATTATAAGAATCCTCGCGATACGATACTCGAGTCACTGTCGCTAAACTGCATTTTAAAATAACTCGTTTTTGATCTACCGCAACAGCGGATCAAATTGGCGCCGTTGCCGGGGATTCTTGTTGTTATTAATTAATATTTTAGTCATAGGTATAATGTTCTTGTTTTTTTCGTTGTGTTTGTTGATTTTCAGGGTTGCAATTTTGGTTGCAGTACAGTTTTTCAGCCTAGCAGATAAGTTTGAAACCTACTGTTTCGATTTGCTCTGAATTTTTTCCAGAAGTTCACAAAAAAATCGACGAACAGTACACCTTTAGAATAGAATTCTAAAAGACTTCGGCCCTCAAAATCGCAAATTCCTCTTTTTTCTATTTTTAAATAATTTTTACTGTTTTCATAGTGTTGAAAAAATCCAATTTTTTTTTAAATTCTTATTTTGCTTCATTAGATTATATTTGGTGTTTTTGTATTTTTTTAAATTTATTTTAATCGTTTTCTTTTTTTTTCTATTTGTTTCTGCCTGTTTGAGACATAGTTGGTATTTTTGTGTTTATTGATAACATGGCTGAACAAAGAACTTTGAGGCAGTTGGTTGGCCTTGATGTGAGCTATAATGGTTTATGTATTGACTATCCTGCAACTGATACACCTTTTGAATCGAAATCTGATTTAATACACTTGTTGTCAAAGCTTAATAGTCTTACAGGTGAGGATCCGCATAAGCATCTGAAGGAATTCCAGGTTGTATGCTCAGAACCTTCTGAACTTTCACTAGAGGATATTGTCAAACAAATGGCTACAAATAATCTCCAGTATGAACAACAAATAGATTCTACTCTCCAGACTTTGCAAACACAGATTGAACAACTTGCCACTTTGATGAATATCATGCAACAAGCTCAAGGATCTAACCAACAACCCTTGGAAGAGAATTCTGTTTTTCCAATAGAGTTGCTTTCTGAGACTGTTGATGATACTTGCACTGATTTATTTACAGCTGATTTTCCATCATTGTCTGATTTTGATAATGTTTACTCTTGTGATGTTTGTACTGATATTAAAATTTGCTCTGTTTGTGCTGAAATTGAGGTTGCCTTGCAAGTTGATATTCTTAGTGCAAATGAGGTTGTAAATGAAGTTGTTCATGTGGAAGAAGCTCTTGATACTCCGACTGCCCGAAACAAACCATCCATTAAATAACCACCTTCCCAAGAGCTGAAACTAATTCCTGAAAATCTTAATTATGCTTATCTAGAGATGAATGAAAATCTCCAGGTTATAATTTCTTCTAAACTTTATTTTGATCAAGAAAGTAAATTTTTGCAGGTTTTGAAGAAGCATAAGAAAGGAATTGAATGGACCTTAGATGATATTTATGATATTAGCCTGTCCATGTGTATGCATAGGATCTCACTTGAAGATGTAGCAAAAGCAGTGAGGCAGCCCCGTAACCATTTGATCCTTGATGTTGTGAAAGATGAGATCACGTTCACGTGCCCATTTGACACTTTTACTTTTAGAAGAACATTCTTTAATCCAGGAATAAAAAGTGAAGGTACTGATAAAAATTGCAAATTCAAAGGACATCGCCTCAAGCTATTCCATGAGAGTCCCACGTTAGAAGAGGAAACTATAAAAGATCTCTCGTTGGGAAAGACTACTTACACAATCATCTATCCGCCTTGATTCCTCGGGTGTGTTCTTTCCTTTCTCCTCGCTCTTATTTTATGCTTGTTTCTTTCATTGAGGACAATGTGTGTTTTAAGTATTGGGGAGGGAATCATTTATTTGTTTTGTTTTCTTTGCTTTTGTTCTCTATTTTCTTTTTTTGTTTTCAGTTATAAAAACAATATATGCATCTTTCTGAAAGTTTTGGGTTATAGATTAATCTAAGGTTAGTTGTGGAGACTTGGGAAAAGTTCACAAGATCGGTATCATCTTAACACTGTAAGTCTCATGCATATGGAAGTTAATTTGAATTTTTATTATGACGTAGCCTTGAATTCTCATCTTTTAATAGCTCTTTAGTAGTTTATTTCAGCAGTCAGCACCACCTCACACGCACTCTACGCAGGGAAGCCGATGAAAATAAGTGAGTGATCCAAGTTTTATTTGAAAAAAAGGAAAGAAAAAGGAATGCGTCTTCTAAGTTTGGTGACCCTCACCCGGTCACTTAACCCAACGATCATAGAACCTACAAAAAAAGTTGATAATAAGACTCGTTGTTAGTTGGTTCAACGGTTTCTGGTGCTGAACTTGGTAGGACGGATTACGGTCTGATCCCCCGCAACTACAACTGAGTAAGCAAAGGGTTATGCCACGTAAGTACCAGAACCCCGTGCAAAAAGTATCAGAGTCACTAACCGGTCTCCTTACTATGAGTGTGTGGAGATAACAGGCTTAATGCAACGACGCCAATTTGATCCGCTGTCGCACACGGATAAAAAACGAGTATTTTGTAAAATGCAGTATAACGACAATGGCTCGAGTTGTATCGCAAGGATTATTGATTTTATTATTAACTAATAGAAATCGAATGAGGGGTTGGTTTTAGGATCAATTTATAACACGAAATAAGTGATTAAAATAAGTGATTATCAAAATAAGCTAATCTGCTAATTCAGTTCCTACCTATCATTAATTATTATAACATTGCTACCCTAAGCGGGTACTATTCATGTTCGATCACAATAACATTCAACAAGCGAGAATGATATTATAAGAATTATGTTTCCTATTTACCGAATTAAGCAAACGGTTAAAAATAAGCGAATTAACGAATTAAGCAAACGATAACACGCAATGAAAATTAGGGAACATAAATCAATCGAACTAAACAAAACTATTTTATGACAATCGAATTAAGCAAACGATAAACATATAATAGAGTTGAAAGGAATAGGAATTAAATTGCAAAATTATATTAACCTCAAGTATCAGAACATGAATGTAGTAGATCAACTCAGGAAATTTAGCTCTCCATAAGATTTTGCCAGGAGTTAATTGACCTCGGGGCGAGAATTTTGTACCAGTCCATCGCAACTTTCCTTAGAGTCGTGGGGAACAACCGGCATTTGATTGGTCCCCCGACATTGTGATAACTTAGCATGGCCTCAAACCTGTCTATATGGCCGACCGGGTTGGCGATGCCGTCGTATTCCTTTAGGTGGGGAGGCTTCTCGATGCCCGGGGGAATGGGTGCCTCCATGATGGCTTGTGACAAGGGATTGTGGGGGTCATCCTCGTCACTCTGTTCGGGCGAGCGAGACGGGGATCTGACGTAGTGGCGGTTATGGCGGCCCTGGTCGCGCGGAGCGTTCCTCGGGCGGTATGGTCACTCGTTGTTCCCCCGTTTCTGTCTCCAGGGGGTCTTCGTTCTTGGCGCGAGGGGCCATGATCGCGTCTCCCCGTGTCAACGGGATGGTCTTTTTCCAATGTGGGGCATCGCCCGATTGGTCGGGGAGAAGGGCTTTGAGAGATATCCCGACTAGGTCTCTGCGGGGGAGATTGGGGACGTTCCTCTGCTTGTTGAGGAGGAGGAGACTAAGGTCTCCTGTTTCTTCTGGGGGATCTCCGAGCATCTTCGAGCGCCCTCAATCTTTCTCCTTAAGCGAAGATCAGGTAGTTGATCTGATTTATCGCTGCAAATGGTGCCTTGGTCGTGGCGTCTGCTCCGGCGGGAGCGGGGACCTCATGGAACTGAACGAGTTGGTAGTTTTGGGGAGGTGGCCGATCATCTTCGAGTCGTGGAGGCAGTGATACTGACGAAGCAGTTGCTCCGTCTCTACTATCAGAAGGCCCGAGCATATTAATGGCAGGGGCTGTGTTGTGGCCGGTAGTACCGGCATTGTCGAGGCCAGCATTATTGTCGATAATGTTATTGTTGACGTTGATGATACAAACGTTCATGTTTTCTGCAGTCTGGTCAGCCATGACAGTCGGAGATTGTTTAGCTTTGGTCTCTAGTAAATGTAAGATGGGGAAGCAAGTTTCCCACAGACGGCGCCACTGATCTGTCCGAATCAGAAATGAACCATCACAGCTCGCTCGGATAGAAGTTGAATGAGATGGGGGGGGGGGAGGTACCTGTAAGACACTCTGATGGAAAAGTAAGTTGCAGAATGAGCAAGCAAGTGTTAAGTGTTAGAAGTGTTGAATTGAATACCTGACCCTCTCGGAAGAGAGGGTATTTATAGCCCTCAGCGCTGGGCCAAGGTCTCTTTATTAGGCTGATCAAACAGGCCCAACATAGAGACTGCCAGGTTCTACGTCAGTAGTGGGGACCCGCACGTGCCCCCCTACCTGGATGACTTCCTCCGCAAGGCCAGGAGGATATGGACACGGTTTTTCCGATACCACAAAGACTCCGCAATATCCGAAGAGGTTGGTAGTCAGCCCTACGAGGAAGGTGCTCGGGAGGAGTGCCTGCTCGTCAGGGATGGTCCCCGCGAGCATAAAGGGGTCGACAAGGCCTTTATGATCGGAGTGTGTTTGAGGATAATACCGGTCAGTTGTACCCCAAAATTTGCCTTCTCATTTTTCTCAAGTTTACTCCCCATTCAATCCCAAGCTTTGGATTACAAATTTTTCATGAAGATCACTCCCAAGACCAAAACAGTCATCTGCGCTGAAAGGCCAAACCTTGACTTCTTGATTAAAATCAAGTCCCAAAAAAAATCTTATTTCAGCAAAACATGCTTGAAATGAGAAATGTATTCCAGCTAAGGTTCAAAAACCAAATTTCTAAGTACTTGAGATTTTCTAAGTATTTAAGAAAAATGACACTTCAGAACCTCTGAACCAACCTCCAGGCAGAAATGGTCAGAAGTTGCAAACTTGGCTCAGCACATAACATTCAGTTAGAAGTTGGTTCTTCAGCAGTTACACCAACTCAGTTAGGGGTTGTAAACATGGTTCAGCACGTAATCTTTAAACAGAACATGGCTCTTTCAACAATTACACAAGTTCAGCCAGAATTTGCAATAGAGATGCAAGGAAGGCAACAAAGCCTGAAAATCCTTCAGAACATGCTGGGATTAGAAGGTAATGGGACCAGCAGATTGGGTGTAATACTGAAGCAGAATCTCTAAGTCCAGAGTTTTCAGAGGTAGATCAAAAAGAACATGTTGGAAAATCTAGAGAACCCTCAGAATTTGCTGGGGCAGCAAGAGGCCAAGGTCAGAGTTTGGTTTGCATTGTTTTTTAGGCAAAGCAGAACTGCTGGCTCAGGATATAGGTAATGATGCAAATCTCACACTAAGATCTCTTAGTCTTAACCAATCTCATCACCATTTAATGCTCATTAAATGCTCACAACTACTTTTGAACATTTATCCAAAGGGCCTTTCCACGTGCAGCATAACAACACCCTCGTGCAAGGTTAAGCTTGGATCTATGTGCCAGTTTTCGCCTATGGGTGTCACTTTCCCTTAATCTTCGCCTACTGTTCCAGTATAGGCTGAAAAAACTGTCCATTATCACAACTTTCCATAAACTTCCTTCAAGAACAAGTTAACCCCTACTGCATAGTATTGGCGCCATTTAACATTTAAAAATTCACAAAGCCTTGCCTATAAATAGGACACCATTGTCCATTAAAAAGCCCCGGTCAAAAATCCAGAAAAATTGCTAGAAGAGGAACAAAAAACTCTAGCAAGAAAACATTGTGAAACTCTGCCAAAATTCCTAGTGTTTCATAACTTTGAACTTCCTGCCTCCAAACTTCATTGATACCCAATTTGCTTCCTGACTAGAGAACACCCATACAGTTTCTGACCATACATACATATATCTTCTCCATCCACCAATTTTAAAAAGAACCTGTCCAGAACACCATCAGAGCTAAAGCTAGCTCAAATTCACAGATTTTCTTCCAATAGCAAGGTAAGCACCTGCTGACTCTCACCATGCTGCGAAGCATCATCAGCTTTGCATGCTCAATAAACACAATGTAGATATCATGTTGCTGCTGTACGTGTTCTGAGGATTTTCATGCCTCTGAATGCTTAAGTAGGAAGTGAATCAGTGTAGCATCTGCCTGTGACTTTTTTTGGTTCTGTCTTCTGAAATGTTATGACACTTGCTGAGACTATCCTAGGCATGCTTTCTGTTTTATGGAAAAATAATAAAATTGCAGATGTTATGACTAGCACAGGGGGAAACCAAGCTCTGACTTTGACGCCAGCACTTCTAAGGCCTGTTTTGCTATCAATAATATCAGAACTTCTGAAAATTATTGTGTTTCCAGCAGGGTCAGAACTTCTGACTTCCCCACCAACAGATTTTTGTTTTGCAGCGCATGAGAGTCAGAACTTCTGACCTTCCTACTAACAGGTTTTTGTTTTGCAGCGCACCAGAGTCAGAAGTTCTGACTCACACAGTTTCACTAACAGGTTAATATTCTGCAGCAGACCTGGGTCAGAACTTCTGACTTCCTCTCAACAGCGCGCTAGCCCTCTCCCTCTTTCTCTTTTTCTTCCCCTTGTTATTTTCCTTTTTTATCTATTTTTCTCTTTGAACCATCCCCATGTACAAGTGTGTATCCCCCACCCCCTAAATATTGTAATAGCATAGGATTTTACATTTTCGCATTTTTATTGCTTTCAAATGTAAATGCTAGTAATTAGGATATGTATGGCAAGATAAAATCAATGAAATAGAAAATCATAATTCAAGATAAAATCATGCATGCAATAAAATACACTTGCACACAAACATCCTTAAGGTATCTCCACTTGGTTGCCTAAACAAATGGCCACGGTATGCATTCTAGGTATCTTGGAAAAACAAAACAAAACAAAAGATCATAGTCCCTCGATGACGCTATCTTGGTTGCCTACACAAAATGATCTAGTCCCTCAAATTTTTTTTGCTAAGATACTTAGCACAATTGCTATCATGGTCAATACGATGACCCGCGCCTGTCCCGTTTAAACATCCAAATACAAGGTTGTTTACCAAATGCAATGGTAAAACAACATTGTCAAAAGGGTTAAAAATGTGTAGGAAAGACTCTTGAGTAGATAGGGTAGACAACTCTTAGTTACTTGATCAAAACTTGCAAAAACATCCTTGCTATTTTCAAACACACCTCACAACACAATTTCAAAACATTTCCCAAAACCAACTTTTAAACTTTCAAACATTGAAACATCTTTTCAAAAGACAATATATCTTTGTATACATTCAAACAAGAATCATTACAAAGGTTGCCACAATGATGACCTCTTTTCAAAACATTTTCAAAACCACACACACAAAGCACCATTTCAAACAATTGAAAAACAAAAGCAAGTGATCTAAACAAGTAACTAAGAGCCCATGGATAACCATGGATGAAAAGGGTGCTTGCACCTTCCCTTTTCATAATCTACCCCCCGATCCCAAGAAAACATCTCAAAGGTCTTTCCTGTGCTTTTTGACCTTTCCTTTGGATAAAATAAAAAGTCGGTGGCGACTCTTGCTAAACTGAAACATTTGCGAACACAAACGCAAAACATCAAGTCAGTTCTTCCACCGTATCACAGAACTGGCGACTCTGCTGGGGAGATATGTTAAAAGTGGGGTTACCTTGGGGTTTAGATCACCTTTACATGCTTACCTTGTTTTCTTTGATTGCTTTACATTTGGTTCTATTGTTTGGGTTTGAAATCCTCTACCCGGATTTGGGAAACATTCATAGGTAAATAGTAATACGTTGTGGAAACTGTGTGGGGTATACCGACATGGTTGAAGCAATAGCTATATTAGTGCGACATATTTGTGGGTACTGGTAGCCTTTGAGTCAATCAAAGAGAATACGGGGCCGCTGAGTGATGTCATGAAGCACTAATGGACTTTTAGAACCTTTACTTGACCATCTTGGCCTTATTAGGGGTAGTGAGATAACCGACTTTGGTGCAGTCCGAAGTTGGTAGATACTCGATACTACACTCATTGAGGGTTATTTTCTTGGAATATTTTGTTTGCCAGTTAAGTGGCTAAACTGAAACAATGAACACAGAAAATAATTCGGTGATATTGAGCTCCTTAGAACCCGGTTACTATTTATAGGACAGGTTGAGCCAACTAAACTTCAAGAGGGTACTTACCTATGAAACCCCATGCAAGCCTGAAACTAGGATCTTGTGTGATTTGTTTGTACATATACTTGTGCATAAATCATGAACATCATGAAGCATCATATGCATCCACTAACCATTTCAAGGGTTTGGATCTTCATCTTTGTTCCTGTTTTGTAGGTTATAGAATCACTCCGCAGAAAACAATCCAGGTCAACCTTGTGAGAATCCCTCCTCAGCTCAAGGAGCTTACTTCCAAGATTCCAGATCCCTTCACTGAAAGACATGGTAAACTTCTCAACTTGATCAACTCCAACATAGAAGAAGACATGGTGAAAGTTCTCTTCCAGTTCTTTGGCCCCCTACACCACTGCTTCACATTTCCTGATTACCAACTAGTGCCTACTTTGGAGGAATTTTCTCAACTCCTGAGGGTTCCTGTTCTCCATCAACTACCCTACAATGGTACAGAAAGAGAACCAAAGCCTGAAGATGTTGCTCAAGCCTTACACTTGCAACCATCTGATATCAAAGGTCATTGGGAAACCAGAAGTGGTGTCAAGGGTTTCCTGGCAAAGTTTCTGTTTGAGAAGGCACAAGACTGCTGGAATTCTCTAGATATGCAAGCTTTTGAGGAGATTGTAGCACTACTTATCTATGGGTTGGTCTTGTTCCCAAACCCTGATCAGCTTATAGATGTGAATTCTGTCAAGATTTTCATATCTCGGAATCCTGTGCCTACATTGCTTGGGGACATCCTACACTCATTTTACACACGAACAATGAGGAAAATAGGTGTTCTCATGTGTTGTACTCCTCTTCTAGTAAGGTGGTTTATTTCTCACCTTCCCCAGTCAGTCTTGAAGAATGATCAAGGCTTGAGGTGGTCACAACGGTTGATGACTCTTACACATTCTGATGTTCATTGGTGTTCTCTGTCTAGAGAAAATGTCATCATCATTGATCGTTGTGGGGAATTCCCTAATGTCCCATTACTTGGCATTAGGGGAGGCATTACCTACAACCCCTGCTTAGCTCTGAGGGTATGCCCGAAGGGATGGCCCTCATGACATGCAGATTCTGGACTTGGTTTTTGACTTCGACAACAACGCTCAAGGACTTAGACAAAGGTTTATCCGAGCTTGGAGGATGCCCAACAAAGTGGACAGTAAGACACTGGGACACAAGAATTCCACCCCCCTTGAGCCTTACCTCAAGTGGGTACGAACCCGCGCCCAGAGTCTTATGATGCCTTACCCCTACATTCTCCCTGTGATCAAAGAGCCTGTTATGGAAGGAGAGGTTCCATACACCCTTCTACATCCTGACATGCCAACATCATTGGAAGATTTGCAAAAAAGTTGGATACAACTCAAGGAAGAACGGAACACTTTTGAAGCCAGATTCTACGCCAGTGAGAAGAAGGTTTTGAAACTTACTTGTCGACTCCACGAAGAGCAGAATCTCAACACCTACATCGCACCAAAGAGGATGTGCAACGTCTTTTTACCTTAGAATTTTGTATTATTTTGCCTATGGGGCACTTATGTACTAACAAATTCCATCTTATTAATATGACGTGCGTTCTTTTTTGTTTGCAATAAATTTGAATTTCTGAATCCTTGAATGCATTACATGAATACATATCATTCATCATATGCATAAGTAGGTCTTCACACCAGGTTTCCTTATATCTCTGTTGTTTATTTCAGCAAGATGGATATAGAACAGACGGTCAAAGACCTACAAGCGCAAAATTCACAGTTCCAAAAACTACTCATGACCTTGGCAAAGGGTCGGGAGGATCTTAAAGCACTGCTGGAAAAGGAAAAGGAAAAATAAAAAGAAAAGGAGAAAAAGAAAAAGAAAAGAGTTGGTGTAGCTACTTTGGGAAGAAGATTTGAGAACCAAGCTAGAAGGGTCCTGGATTTCCCCTTAACATCTGATGAAGGGGTTGGCAAAGGAAAGGGAGCTGCAGTGCCCTCAGAGTATGAGGAAGAAGAAGAAGAAGAAGAGGATGAAGATTACTCTGAGCAGCAGCACCCTTCTGCAGACGACAAGTATAAGAATCTGAAGGAGCGTCTGGCAGCCATGGAGGCACAAAGGGTGCCTGGGCTGGATTTCAAGGAGTTAGGGTTGGTTGCTGGGATTGTGATTCCCCCTAAATTCAAGGTGCCTACATTTTCTAAATATGATGGTTTGTCTTGCCCGAAGATGCATCTACGGTCTTACGTCAGAAAGATCCAACCTCATTCTTCTGATAAGGACATGTGGGTCCATTTTTTCCAAGATAGTTTGTCGGGTACGCAATTGGATTGGTTCTACCAGCTTGAAAGATCTGATGTGCACAATTGGGAGGATTTGGATGTTGCCTTCTACAGACAATATCAATATAATGCGGATTTAGCACCTACTCGTACTCAATTACAGAGTATGGGTATGGTCTCTAATGAAGGCTTTAAGGAGTATGCCTAGAAATGGAGGGACTTGGCTGGAAGGGTGCAACCACCATTGTCTGAGAGAGAGCTTATGGATATGTTTTTGGGGACCCTGTCAGGTCCATTCTTTAATCAATTGATCAGGAGTTCGTCTGCGGGGTTCACCGAGTTAATTCTGACCGGTGAAAGAGTTGAAGCTGGCATCAAGAGCGGTAAAATTCAAAAGGATGCGTCTGCTTCCGCTGCTATCAAGAAGACTTTTCCAGCCAAGAAAGAAGTCTCAGCTGTTTACTCCAAGAGAAGTCGAGGAAGAGTCGAGTGCCGGCCAACGGTGGGGGCTGTGATGATTCAGAATTCTGCAGAGGATCAACCTCAAAACAGTCAACCCAGAACCAACCAAGCTAGGGTGGAAAGGCCTGCACGACAATTCACCCGGATCAATATGACACCTACTCAGGTTCTCCCTCATCTGTTAAAGTTAAACCTTACAAACTTGAAAGAGGCGCCAAAGAATCAAAATACCTCTTCTCCCTACTACCATTCAAATGCAAAGTGTGCCTATCATTCGGACAACGTGGGGCACGACACCAACAATTGTTGGGCCCTCAAAAATAAGATCCAGGATTTAATAGATGCCAGGGAGGTGGAGTTTGATGCCACTGAGAAACCTAATGTGATCTCTGCCCCAATGCCGAAACATGGTCACAATGTCCATGCTGTTGTAGAAGATCTTTATGTTGCTGCTATTGATGACTTAATGACTCCATTACCGATGATCAAGATGAATCTGTTGAAAGCCGGGATTTTCCCGGGCTGTGGAAAAGATTGTTACCTTTGTTCGTCCTTACAATCCGACTGTCCGCTATTGAAGTTAGGCATCCAACGCCTAATGGATAATCAAGAAATCCTCTTTAAGAAAACTCTTGTTACTCCTGTTACTCCTGTTACTCCTATCAATGATGTTGATATAATTACCATTTCTTCCAGTCTTTCCAAGGTCTCCAAAAGACTTGTTAAGATTACACCCGATCCAAAGTTTGTACCTCTGAAGATAACAATGTCGGGGCTTAACCCATACAAGTCCAACAAAACAATACCATGGAATTATGGAGGAGAGATCTTCTACCACGGTGTTAAGCAGATTGAATCAGTTGAAGAAAGTTCCGATGAAGAGACTCTTGACATAGGAAATATTACGGGGACGAGTAAGATCACCCGCAGCAGAAGAATTTTCTCTCCGGATATTGCTCCCCCAAGGGCAGTCTTCGGACCCTCAAATGCTCCCAAGGTTACTCCTGTGCCGGTCAACACATCTGTGCGAACTCTAGTGATTGAAGAAATTGTTACTCCCGAAGTTATACCCTCTGCTGTTACTACTGATAAAGGTAAGGGGATCCAAGAAGCGCCCGTCAGGACGAGGGCTCAGTCTTTGGTCATCCCCGATACCACTCAAAAGGAAATGGAGGAGATTTTAAAAATCATTAAGAAAAGCGACTATGATGTCGTAGAACAACTGGGGCAAACCCCTTCAAAAATCTCTATGCTAGCCTTGTTGCTCTGCTCCGAAGCTCACGCCAAAGCTTTGATCAAGTTCTTGAAGATGGCCCATGTGCCTCAGGAAACCTCCACGGACCAGTTCCAGGAGTGTGTAGCCAGTTAGCTTAACAGTTGATAACGGTCTTGGCTTCTCCGATGCCGATTTAACATCTAAGGGGAGAAAGCATAATGATGCGCTGCATGTCTCGGTGGAATGCAGAGGGACTACTCTTGCTCACGTTCTGGTTGATACGGGGTCGTCTTTAAATGTCTTGCCTAAGAAAGCATTGGACATACTAGATTGTGAAGGTCTAATTTTGAAGCCCAACAATATCATCGTCAGAGCCTTTGATGGTTCTAAGCGGATGGTCCACGGGGAGGTGGACATCCCGATTAAAGTGGGTACTGAAACTTTCCACTCCACATTTTATGTCATGGACATCCGTCCCTCCCACTCTTGCTTGTTAGGAAGGCCCTGGATTCATCATGCTGGAGCCGTTACATCTACTCTGCATCAGAAGCTTAAATACCCTGTCCAGGGGAAAATTGTAACAGTTCGTGGCGAGGAGGAGTATATGATAAGCCATCTGAATTCATTCTGCTATGTTGAATTAGATGGTGAATTCATCGAGACCCCCTTTCAGCACTTTGAAGAGGTTTCTCCTGAAGTTGCGGTAGCCAAGACAATGACTTTTGTGCCCATCATTACTAAACCTGTGTCCCGGATGTCATCCCTTAAAGATGCAAAGGCTGTGATTGAGGAAGGAGGAAGCACAATTTGGGGTCAACTGCCAGATTTTTCTTACAAGACAGATAAGTTCGGCTTGGGTTTCACTGTTGCTAGTCAGAAGGCTGTGCGTCACTCCAGGGATGGAGGACCACCATTAAAGATCACCCAACATGGAGTTCATGCTTTAGAGGAGGATGAAGAGGAGAGAGATTTTGAAGACTGGATCTTTCCGACTATTGAAGGAGGACTGAACAACTGGGAGGCGAAAGACTTTGTTCCCATTACTTTCATCAATCAGTAATTTATCTTTCGAACATTTTCTGTTGGTCTGTAATAATTTTTAAACAATTCGTACACTTTTTTCCTTATGCCTTACCCGAGGCATATAGGTCCATTTGTAAGGGCTTGATTTTTCATCTTCATATGCCATTTTAATGAATCATGGACGTTTTCATATATAAACTTTTGTGTTCATTGTTTTTTCTTTTTACATTTTATTTGTTCAAAGGTGGCTATCCCTTACACACACCCACACTCACAAAATGCAGGTACCCATCCACTCCGGATTCCATGGGTAACAATTCTGCTATGGCCTTCAGTGACTCTAGGGATCTGGTCAATCATGCCGAATACGAAGGTGATGAAGACTGTGAAGTGCCTGGAGAGTTGGCTAGACTGTTGCAACAGGAAGAAAGGGCTATTCTACCTCACGAGGAGTTGTTAGAGACTATCAACTTGGGAACAGAGGAAGACAGAAAAGAGGTTAAAGTGGGTGCCAACCTAGAGCTAAATGTCAAGGAGTGCTTAGTTCGACTATTGAATGAATATGTTGAGATCTTCGCCTGGTCCTACGAAAACATGTCGGGACTGGATACAGATATTGTGATTCACCGTCTCCCTACAAGAGAAGATTGTCCATCAATCAAACAGAAAGTCCACCGAACGAGGCCCGACATGTCCGAAAAGATCAAAGCTGAAGTGATGAAGCAGTTCAATGCTGGCTTTCTTGCTGTTACTTCCTATCCACAATGGGTTGCTAACATCGTGCCCGTGCCTAAGAAGGACGGCAAAGTTAGAATGTGCGTGGATTACAGAGACTTAAACAGGGCTAGCCCTAAAGATGACTTTCCACTACCGCACATTGACATCTTGGTTGACAACATAACTCAACACAAGGTATTTTCTTTCATGGATGGATTTTCAGGGTACAACCAGATCAAAATGGCCCCCGAAGACATGGAGAAGACTACTTTTGTTACACAATGGGGTACCTTCTGCTATAAAGTTATGCCATTCGGACTGAAGAATGCCGGGGCAACCTATTAGCGCGCCATGGTAGCTTTGTTTCATGACATGATACATCATGAGATTGAAGTCTACGTAGACGACATGATAGCCCGTCCACAGACAGAAGAAGAACACCTCGACCATCTACAAAAGCTGTTTGTCAGGTTGAAAGAGTACAAGCTCATACTGAATCCTAACAAGTGCACTTTCGGAGTCAGGTCCAGTAAACTTTTGGGATTCATCGTCAGTAACAAAGGCATCGAGGTTGATCCTGCCAAAGTCAAAGCTATACAAGAAATTCCGGCCCCTCGCACTGAGAAAGAGGTCAGAGGTTTCTTGGGACGCCTAAACTACATTGCAAGGTTCATTTCTCACCTAACATCTACCTATGAACCAATCTTCAAGTTGTTGAAGAAAGATCAGGTGGTTAAATGGAATGATGACTGTCAAGTTGCTTTAGATAAAATCAAGGAGTATTTGCTGGAACCTCCTATCTTGATGCCACCCGTCGAAGGAAGGCCGTTAATCATGTATCTGACCGTTTTGGAGAATTCAATGGGGTGCGTACTGGGCCAACATGACGAGTCTGGCTGAAAAGAGCATGTCATTTATTACCTTAGCAAAAAGTTTACCGACTGTGAGACTCGCTACTCACTGCTCGAGAAAACTTGTTGCGCTTTGGTATGGGCTGCTCACCGGCTAAGGCAGTATATGTTGACACATACCACTTTACTGATCTCTAAAATGGATGCGATCAAGTACATCTTCGAGAAGCCAACTCTATCCGGAAGAATCGCTAGATGGCAGATGATCCTCACCGAATATGATATACAATACACAACCCAAAAAGCTATAAAGGGGAGTGTGCTAGCCGATCATCTGGATCATCAAGCTGTCAAAGATTACCAATCCATGAGGTTCGACTTTCCCGACGAGGATATCATGACTTTGAGCAACATTGAAGAGAACATACTGTATGACGGACCTGAACAAGGATCCTGATGGACCCTGTACTTTGATGGTGCCTCCAATGCACTTGGAAACGGTATCGGCGCAGTACTTATTTCTACAGAAGGTTGCCATACACCTTTCATCGCTAGACTCTGCTTCAACTGCACCAACAACATGGCCGAGTATGAAGCTTGCATCTTTGGTCTCAAGGCTGCTATTGACTTGGGAATCAAATCTTTGATTGTATTTGGGGACTCAGCTTTGGTTATCAGTCAAATCAAAGGAGAGTGGGATACTAAACACCCTAACCTCATCCCTTACAAAGAACATGTCCTGAGATTGTTACCACACTTCGAGCAGATCACCTTCGAGCACTTCCCACGAGAAGAGAATCAGCTAGCAGATGCACTAGCTACAATGTCATCCATGTTTAAACTTAATTGGGATAATGAGGCTCCTCAAATCACCATTGAATGAATGGACGAACCTGCACATTGTCATGAGATTAATACCGAAGAAGTAGTGGACCGACCTTGGTTTCATGACGTCAAAAGGTATCTCGAAGCACAAGAATACCCTGAAGGAGCTTCAGTCAACGGCAAGAAGTTCTTAAGGAGGTTCGCGGCCAAGTTCTTTCTAAGCAATGGTATCCTATACAAGAGCAATCATGATTGTGTCCTGCTCCATTGTGTGGGCAAGGTTGAAGCTGAGCAGATCATGGCTGAACTACACAATGACACCTTTAGCACCCACTCAAGCGGTCATACGATGGCTAAGAAGATTCTAAGGGCAGGCTATTATTGGTCTACCATGGAAGCTGGTTGTCATCAACATTCCCGTACTTGTCACAAATGCCAAATCTATGCAGACAAGGTACATATACCTCTAGTTCCTCTCAATGTCTTAACAGCTCCTTGGCCATTCGCGATGTGGGGAATCGACATGATTGGAGAGATCAAGCCTACAACATCCAATGGGCATCGTTTCATTCTGGTGGCCAGTGATTACTTCACCGAGTGGGTCGAAGCAGCATCCTTCGCATCCGTTACAAAGAATGTGGTTGCCCGCTTCATCAAGAAGAACCTCATTTTCCAGTATGGTATCCCCGACAGGATCATCACTGACAATGGTACAAATTTGAACAATACTATGATCACCGCTCTGTGCGAGCAGTTCAAGATTCAACATCACAATTCATCTCCCTATCAGCCTAAGATAAACGGTGTTGTCGAAGCTACGAACAAAAATATCAAGAAGATCATTTAAAAGATGACAGTCACCTACAAATACTGGCATGATATGTTACCGTTTGCTCTACACGGATACCGTACCACGACACAGACGTCAACTGGGGCAACACCCTATTCTTTGGTATACGACATGGAAGCTGTTTTACCTATCGAGGTTCAGATTCCCTCCTTAAGAATCATGAAGGATGCTAGTTTGAGTGAAGACGATTGGATTCATACCCGGTTTGATCAACTTAACTTTATTGACGAGAAACGACTTACTGCTGTTTGCCATGGTCAGGTGTATCAAAAACGAATGATCAAAGCTTTCAACAAGAAAGTCAGAAGACAAGTATATCAAGTCGGGGATCTTGTAATCAAGCGGATCATCTTGCCGCAGAGTGATCCCAGGGGCAAGTGGACTCCTACTTACGAAGGACCATTTGTGATCAAAAACATCTTTTCTGGTGGGGCAATGATCCTGACCACCATGGACGGCGATGACTTGCCGCACCCTGCGAACGCAGACATAGTCAAAAGATACTACGCATAAACGACCCGACAAGTTGAAAACCCAAAAGGGCGACTTGGGCAAAAAAGGGCATCCCGGTGAATCGAAAACTCGAAAGGGCGGTTCAGGCAAAAGTTAGGGATAAATAAAAAATCTGTACACCCGGCAAGTTGAAAACTCGAAAGGGCAACTTGGGAAAAAAAGGGTTTCCCGGTAGACTGAAAACCCGAAAAGGCGGTCCAGGCAAAAGTTAGGGAATTAAAGCGTATGACTATGTATCGTCGATCACTTTATGGACAATCTCTTCACAGAAAGCTCCAGGCTTCTGATCAATCCAATCATATACGGACGAAGCAACAAATGGACAAGATATCCAGAGTTACGACGGCTATAGCAGAATGGGAATCCCATGGAGTTTTTACACATAGCCATCTTTCTTTGTATAAATTTTTCTCAATTTTTACGACAACATTCTCTTACTAGGATGTCTGTCTCCTTTGTACAAAATACTTACATAAAGTTAATACAAAGATACTTCAAAGCGCAGAAAACTATTTGCCTTTTATTTTACACTTGTGTTTTATTTATAAAAAAAAAAACGTCCAATGGTTTATTAAATGAGCATATGCATTTGAATATAATCACTGTTTACAAATAAATAAAATGGGAAAGAATAATTACTGATAGGTTGGAAGTATAGGAAAACGTCTTTAGGATATTCCAAGTGAGATCCATTGCAGTACATCATCAAGGTCCCCAGTGGAGCCAAAGCCTTGAAATACATGTTCCCCGCAGAGTTAAATTTCAAAATCCCCACCAGAACTAAGTTTATAAGCTCCCAATCCCCAGCGGAGCCAGAAAACTTTGAACTGCAGACCACCAGCAAAGATGAAATTTTCTTCCCCAACAAAGTCCAAAACTTCAACCCTTAAACCCCGGTGGAAGACCATCCAGTTTCCTCCAATTCCCTGGAGAGTTGTCTTAAAACCAGAAAATTTCCCTGCAAGTTATCTTAGAACCTGACAGCTAACCAGGCAACAGCTTCGGATAATTCCTCAGTAGATTGGCACACAACCCAAGCTCTTGAAAACTCTTCAACAAAATAAACTTTCTCCCCACATAATTATTTCCCAACGGATTGAAGATTCTCAATCCCCAGCCACAATCATCAAGTTTCTCGGGATTCCTCAAGCAGGTTTCTCAAGCAACACTCGGCATTATTCTTACAACGGAATGTCTACCATGTTCCAACTTCAAAGGACTTGAAGGATCCTTATATCCCCAGGAAGTCGTGAAGGATTCTCACATCCCCACAAGTTGCCAAAGATTTCCTACCCCCAACAGCGGTCCAATGATTTTTCATTCTTAGCAATCAAAGGTTGTGGAATTCCCGGCATTGGTCCAGGATTTATTTTCCCCGACAGCGGTCAAGGATTTCACTATCTCCAGCTATCAAGGATTTATTTTCCTCAGCAAGATAGCTAATCAGCTCACATGCGCATACATTACATTCATATATCATAAACATTGATAGAACACATTTTATTGCAGCGTACATGTCATGCAACATAACTTTTTGTTTCAGCTAACATTTTACCCTTTTCAGGATAAGATTAAAAGCTATTTTTAACAACTATTCAAAGATTTCAGATACAGTACGGATATACCCCAGACACGGAGGTCATTCTACTACTTATTCATACTTCAGCAATCAAATACAGACTAGATACGCTCCAGACACGGAAGCCATTCTATTTCTCATTCAGATTCAACTATCAACTTCAGGTTCAGATGCACTCCAGACACGGAAGTCATTCTGTCACTTGTCCAGATCCCAGTTACAGTACGGATACACTCCAGACACGGAAGTCATTCTTCTACTCATATAGATCTCAACTTCAGATACAGTCCAGATACACACCAGACACGGTTGCCATTCTGTCACTCATTCGGAATTTATCCCCAGCCCAGAGATGCTCCATACACGGATGCTTTTCTGTCGCCCATTCAGAATTCAGATACAATACATATACACTCCAAACACGGAAGTCATTCTGTTATTCATTCAAGAATCAAATACAGTTACAGCTCGGATATGCCCCAGACACAGACTCCATTCCTTTGCTCATACAAATCCAATCTCCAGATACAACTCAGATACGTTCCAAATACGAATACCATTCTGATGTTCATTCTCCAGATATTCAAAAAATATTTTGGATGGCATCTCTAAGCCCATCTCCAGCAAGATTTTGTCATCTCCAAATGGCATCTTTAAGCCCATTCCCACAACTACATTTTGACGAGTGCAAATTTACGGGAACTCTAGTGTCCAATCCTCTTTTACCTTCGAGTCACGAAAGGAAAACTCGTCAATCTAACTCTTTAGGTTCAAGAAGATTGAACAGGGGCAGCTGTTGTACCCCAAAATTTTCCCTCTCATTTTTCTCAGGTTTACTCCCCATTCAATCCCAAGCTTTGGATTATAAATTTTTCATGAAGATCACTCCCAAGACCAAAATAGTCATTTGCGCTGAAAGGCCAAGCCTTGACTTCTTGATTAAAATCAAGTCCAAAAAAAAATCTTATTTCAGAAAAACATGCTTGAAATGAGAAGTGTATTCCAGCTAAGGTTCAAAAACCAAATTTCTAAGTACTTGAAATTTTCTAAGTATTTAAGAAAAATGGCACTTCAGAACCTCTGAACCAACCACCAGGCAGAAATGGTCAGAAGTTGCAAACTTGGCCCAGCACATAACATTCAGTCAGAAGTTGGTTCTTCAGCAGTTACACCAACTTAGTTAGGGGTTGTAAACATGGTTCAGCACGTAATCTTTAAACAGAACATGACTCTTTCAACAATTACGCAAGTTCATCCAGAATTTGCTAGAGAAATGCAAGGAAGGCAACAAAGCCTGAAACTCCTTCAGAACGTGCTGGGATTAGAAGGTAACGGGACCAGCAGATTGGGTGTAATACTGAAGCAAAATCTCTAAGTCCAGAGTTTTCAGAGGCAGATCAAAAAGAACATGCTGGAAAATCTAGAGAACCCTCAGAATTTACTGGGGCAGCAAGAGGCCAAGGTCAGAGTTTGGTTTGCGTTGTTTTTTGGGCAAAGCAGAACTGCTGGCTCAGGATATAGGTAATGATGCAAATCTCACACTAAGATCTCTTAGTCTTGACCAATCTCATCACCATTTAATACCCATTAAATGCTCACAACTACTTTTGAACATTTATCCAAAGGGCCTTTCCACGTGCAGCATAACAACACCCTCGTGCAAGGTTAAGCTTGGATCTATGTGCCACTTTTCGCCTATGGGCATCACTTTCCCTTAATCTTCTCCTACTGTTCCAGTCTAGGCTGAAAAAATTGTCCATTATCACAACTTTCCATAAACTTCCTTCAAGAACAAGTTAACCCCTACTGCATAGTATTGGCGCCATTTAACATTTAAGAATTCACAAATCCTTGCCTATAAATAGGACACCATTGTCCATTAAAAAACCCCGGTCAAAAATCCAGAAAAATGGCTAGAAGAGGAACAGAAAACTCTAGCAAGAAAACATTGTGAAACTCTACCAAAATTCCTAGTGTTTCATAACTTTGAACTTCCTGCCTCCAAACTTCATTGATATCCAATTTTCTTCCTGACTAGAGAACGCCCATACCGTTTCTGACCATACATACATATATCTTATCCATCCACCCATTCTAAAAAGAACCTGTCCAGAACACCATCAGAGCTAAAGCTAGCTCCAATTCACAGATTTTCTTCCAACAGCAAGGTAAGCACTTGCTGACTCTCACCATGGTGCTAAGCATCATCAGCTTTGCATGCTCAATAAACATAATGTAGATATCATGTTGCTGCTGTACGTGTTCTGAGGATTTTCATGCCTCTGAATGCTTAAGTAGGAAGTGAATCAGTGTAGAACCTGCATGTGATTTTTTTTGGTTATGTCTTCTGAAACGCTATGACACTTGCTGAGACTGTCCTAGGCATGCTTTCTGTTTTGTGGTAAAATAATAAAATTGCAGATGTTCTGACTAGCATAGGGGAAAATCAAGCTCTGACTTTGACACCAGCACTTCTAAGGCCTGTTTTGCTATCAATAATATCAGAACTTCTGAAAATTATTGTGTTTCCAGCAGGGTCAGAACTTCTGACTTCCCCACTAACAGATTTTTGTTTTGCAGCGCATGGGAGCCAGAACTTCTGACCTCCCCACTAATAGGTTTCTATTTTGCAGCGCACTAGAGTCAGAAGTTCTTACTCACACAGTTTCACTAACATGTTGTTATTCTGCAGCAGACCTGGGTCAAAACTTCTGACTTCCTCTCAACAGCGCGCTAGCCCTCTCTCTCTTTCTCTTTTTCTTCCCCTTGTTATTTTCCTTTTTTATCTATTTTTCTCGTTGAACCATCCCCATGTACAAGTGTGTAACCCCCACCCCCTAAATATTGTAATAGCGTAGGATTTTACATTTTCGCATTTTTATTGCTTTCAAATATAAATGCTAGTAATTAGGATATGTATGGCAAGATAAAATCAATGAAATAGAAAATTCTAATTCAAGATAAAATCATGCATGCAATAAAATACACTTGCAAACAAACATCCTTAAGGTATCTCCACTTGGTTGCCTAAACAAATGGCCATGGTATGCATGCTAGGTATCTTGGCAAAACAAAACAAAACAAAAGATCATAGTCCCTCGATGACGCTATCTTGGTTGCCTACACAAAATGATCTAGTCCCTCAAAAAAATTTGCTAAGATACTTAGCACAATTGTTATCATGGTCAATACGATGACCCACACCTATCCCGTTTAAACATCCAAATACAAGGTTGTTTACCAAATGCAATGGTAAAACAATACTGTCAAAAGGGTTAAAAATGTGTAGGAAAGACTCTTGAGTAGATAGGGTAGACAACTCTTAGTTACTTGATCAAAACTTGCAAAAACATCCTTGTTATTTTCAAACACACCTCACAACACAATTTCAAAACATTTCCCAAAACCAACTTTTAAACTTTCAAACATTGAAACATCTTTTCAAAAGACAATACATCTTTGTATACATTCAAACAAGAATCATTACAAAGGTTGCCACAACGATGACCTCTTTTCAAAATATTTTCAAAATGACACACACAAAGCACCATTTCAAACAATTGAAAAACAAAAGCAAGTGATCTAAACAAGTAACTAAGAGCCCATGGATAACCATGAATGAAAAGGGTGCTTGCACCTTCCCTTTTCATAATCTATCCCCCGAACCCAAGAAAACATCTCAAAGGTCTTTCCTGTGCTTTTTGACATTTCTTTTGGATAAAATAAAAAATTGGTGGCGACTCTTGCTAAACCAAAACATTTGCGAACACAAACGCAAAACCTCAAGTCAGTTCTCCGACTGTATCACACGGTCAACGCAGCAGATTGGCACGCTTGGATTGGACCTCACTGAAAATTGAGCCAAAGACAAGTCCAATCCAAAACACTAATTTAATACACCATTATCAAAATTCTTATTCTCTCAAATTCTATCTCTTTTATTAGTTATTCGTGCAGCGACGCAATTAAATAAATGAGTTAATCTAGAAAAAATAACATAACACCGAATCTTTATTATCTATCAATATAAATATATATAAGAAAGTTATCAATAATGTCCGAACTCCGAATCCAAAATCTAATAGAAGAAAAATTGAATCCAATATCTATATAAATCTTTCAGAGCACAAGATTTTTGACTTTTTGCAGTAAATGAATTAATGAAAGCCTTAATTTAAATAGGAGTAAGCAACAAATAGTAACAACATGTCTATACTTTTCCACCTTAAAAAAAAACAAAAATTCGTTTCACATGACACACGTTCTTATAACAAATTATCTACTTATAAAAAAAAAACTATAAGAAACTAAATCAAAAAAAGCATGCAACGATAAAAGGTTATGAGAAAGTCTATTGGTGTGTAGATACTTTAAGAAAGTTGTGTGACTATAGTTTATTTTTAGAATCTCAGCAAAATCTTAATTTGAATATTTCTTCCTTTTGTAGTAGTTTTGTTTAGAGGTGTAAGTATAGGTTGGGTTATTAATGGTGTATTTGTTGTATTTACACTATCTTTTACTTATGAGGTTTAAGTTTACTAAAATTTATTCTTTAGTTTTGCAAAAAAAGAATATAACATGACATGAATAATAAAGTTCTCTTTACCGATATTCATTTCCCATGCTTTACACTTATTATTTTTATAGTAAAAGTGATTGAGTAATAAATTATTCAATTTTAATTCTGCAACTATCAAATAAAAATTGAACCGAGAATTTGTTAATTTCTTTTCTAAATAATTATAGTGAAGAAAGAAATTTTTGAGAATTCCTTACTTCTTCAAAGAGTGTTAATTGTGTGTTTAAACTACTAGACTTATGAATATATAAAAATAAAATAATTCAAAATAATAAATAGATAAAATGTCTAAAAACTCGTGTGACTAAAGAATTTATAATTGTAGTATTTATAGGTAAATACTAATTTTATTAATCAGAACAAGTCTTATTTTCTTAAACAATGTGATCTACAAATTTAATTGACTAGTTACGTGAATATTATATAATTTTTCCATTAAGGTATATATATATATTCATGTTCGATTTCTTTTTTCATCTTAGATTTCTTCACTCTATATGCATGAACATGACTCTGTATCAATAACTATTAGAAGAGTACCTTTAATAAGACATAGAACATTGCATCGTAGATGTGTATATATGAAACTGGTGTATATCATCGTGCATGTGCATGTGCATGTGCATGAGTATAATTTTATAAATACAAAAGTCATGACATTGTAACAATTTAATTATCATGAATGAAATAATGCAATGAAATTCAAAATCAGAGTTCTATCATGGTATCATAATCCCTAGTTGATCCCTTCTGCTCTCTAACTATCCTAACTAACTTTCAATTACTATTTCATAAATTCCAAGTTCGATAACTGCTTCTTCTTCCCCGAGTCGCCATTGCTAAAGCTTCACAAGTTGCTCATGTTGCACCACTTGGAAGCTTGATCCAGAATTCAGAGTTTTGCGATCAACACATATGAGTCATCATCTTCACATCAATTTGGACTGAAAGTATTGATCAAGTTGCAAGATCATAACTATCTATTATGGTATCAACAAGTGGAGAGTTTCATTATCGCTCAAAGAACGCACATGATAGTAGTGAACTTTCGAATTCCATAGAAGTTCAAGACTGCACAAGGTCAGGTTGAAAGTAAAGTTTCAGATGAGCATGAAGCATGGATTGTGCAAGATCTTCACATGGCTTCTCTCCACCATTTTGTTGAATAAACTTTAAATGTCTAGTAATAAGTTTCATATTAAATATGGTAGTAGGAAGGACAAAAGTTTAGTATGTTATGATAGTTTATTAGTAGCAGTTATATTTTTAGAATTGTAAAAGTCATTAGGTCTATATAAAGACCAAGAGTGTATTTTATTTTATCAAGAGCAATATACAAGTAATTACATAACAAAGTCTGATTCCGTTATAACAATTTGGCATCAGAGTTCATGGAAAACATGATGAATCAAATGCCATTGCCACGGCTAACGAAGTCAAATTATGAAAACTGGAGTATCCAAATGAAAGCTCTTCTTGGATCTCTAGACGCGTGGTGATGTGACCCATGATGGGTTTGTAGAATCAACAGAAGTTGGGGGATATACGACAGCTCAAACGAAGGCGTTGAAAGATACGCGATCGAAGGATAAAACGGCATTATACATGTTGTTCAGGGCTGTAGATGAATCAGGCTTCGAAAAAATTGCTGGTTCGACTACGTCGAAACAAGCGTGGGACACGTTAGAAAAAGTGTTCAAAGGAGCAGATCGAGTGAAGCAAGTTCGACTCCAAACTCTTCGTGGCGAATTGGAGAGGATACAAATGAAGGATACGAAAATTGTATCTGACTACATCACACGTGTGCAAAAGGTGGTGAATCAACTCATTAGAAATGGAGAGACAGTACCTGATGCACGAGTTGCTGAAAAGATCTTGAGATCTTTAACCGACAAGTTTGAGAATATTGTGTGTGCAATAGAAGAGTCGAAGGACCTTTCGACGCTCTCAGTCGAAGAGCTCGCTGGTTCTCTCGAAGCACATGAACAACAAAAGATGAAAAAGAAAGAAGAAGCAGTCGAAGAAGCAAACCAAACCAAGGAATCGAACAAAGACGAAAAGGTACTCTTTTCTCACAACTTTCGAGAAAGAGGACGTGGACGTGGAGGTCGTGACAGTGGTCGAAGTGGTAGAGGTAGCAACTTCGAAAGAGGACAATCGATCCAACAAAATTGGTGTGGCAGAGGACGTGGTCAAAGAGGTGGTCGTTCGAATCATTCCAACTTCGAATGCTACAAGTGTGGGAAGTATGGTCATTACGCGAAGGATTGCAACTCCTACAAATGTTACAACTATGACAAAGTGGGACATCTTGCAAAAGACTGTCGAATCGAAAAGAAGATTGAAGAAACAACCAACCTAGCCTTGGAAGCTGAATCGAATGAAGGCTTTCTCCTGATGGCTCAAAACAAAATCAACACCAATAATGACAATGTTTGGTATCTTGACTCAGGAGCAAGTAATCACATGTGTGGTTACAAACACCTGTTTAAAGATATGAAGAGAATTGAAGATGGTAATGTGTATTTTGGAGATGCATCGAAAGTGAAGGTCGAAGGAAAGGGCACAATCGGTTACTTGCAGAAGGATGGCTTGATTGGATCAATCGAAGACGTTTACTATGTACCAGATCTTAAGACCAACATATTAAGTCTGGGACAACTTACAGAAAAAGGTGCTTCGATACTTATGAAAGATCGAACACTGTATTTGAAGGACAAAGTAGGACATCTGATTGTACATGTACAAAGTGTCATTGTGGCATATGCGCTTTGGTCATCTACATCATGCTGGTTTGAGAAGGTTCGCGAAAAGGAACATGGTGCATGGACTATCAGACATGGATTTCGAAGGAAAATTCTGTGAAGAATGTGTGCTCAGCAAACAAACAAGAACCTCATTTCAAAGGAAGGCAGAGTATCAAACTAAACATATTCTTGAATTGATACATACTGACATATGTGGGCCAATCACTCCAGAATCCTTCAGTGGAAAAAGGTACTTCATTTCCTTTATTGATGACTTCTCAAGAAAAACCTGGGTTTACTTCCTGAAAGAAAAATATGAAGCATTAGAAATGTTCAAAAAGTTCAAAGTAATGGTGGAGAAGGCAACAGACAGACACATCAAAGCAATTCGATCTGACAGAGGAGGTGAGTATACTTCAATGGCCTTTGTGAAGTACTGTGAAGAACAGGGCATAAGGAGATTCCTAACTGCACCATATTCACCTCAGCAAAATGGTGTGGCTGAAAGGAAGAATCGAACTATTCTTGACATGATTCAATCAATGCTCAAAAGCAAGAACATGTCGAAAGAATTCTGGGCAGAAGCAGTACAATATGCTGTTTATATTCAGAATAGATGTCCACATTCGAAGTTAGAAGACAAAACACCACAAGAAGCATGGAGTGGACAGAAGCCAACAATTTCTTATCTCAAGGTATTTGGTAGTATAGCTTATGCACATGTACCAGATCAACGAAGAACAAAGCTTGAAGAAAAAAGTCAGAAGTACATATTCATTGGACATGATGAGAAGACGAAAGGGTACAAGCTCTTCAATCCCATAAGCAAGAAAGTGATCGTGAGTAGAGACGTTCGAATGGACGAAGCAAGCAAGTGGGACTGGAACAATTCGACAGAGGTTGTTGACACAGTCGAAGAAACAATTGTAGCTGTACCAACTAGTATTCCAACAGAACATAAAGAAATTGAAGATGAAGATGAACCTCTACAACCAAAAATGAGAAGTTTGCAAGATTTGTATGATTCAACAAGTGAGGTGCATCTTGTGTGTCTTCTGGCAGATGCTGAAAACATCAGTGTCGAAGAAGCGTTACGAGACAAGAAGTGGAAAAGTGCCATGGACGAAGAAATTAGAGCAATCGAACGCAACAATACTTGGGAGCTAGTTGAATTGCCAAAAGGTAGTCAACACATTGGTGTAAAGTGGGTATTCAAGAAAAATATGAATGCTCAAGGAGAAATCGAAAGATTCAAAGCACGACTAGTTGCAAAGGGATACAAACAAAAAGCAGGAATTGACTATGACGAAGTGTTTGCGCCTGTTGCAAGAATGGAGACAATTCGATTACTCATTTCTCAAGCTGCTCAATTGAAATGACCAATATTTCAAATGGATGTCAAAACAACATTTTTGAATGGTGTGATCGAAGAAGAAATCTATGTCGAACAACCACTTGGATATATGAGAATTGGAGAAGAGAAGAAGGTGTTGAAACTGAAGAAATCGCTGTATGGGCTAAAGCAAGCACCTAGGGCATGGAACACACATATTGACACATATTTCAAAGAGAATGGGTTCGAGAAATGTCCTTATGAACCCGCCCTCTATGTGAAGAAAAATGGAAGTAATTTATTACTTGTTGCTCTCTATGTTGATGATCTTATCTTTCTAGGCAGTGAAGTTCATATGATCGAAGATTTCAAGAGCACCATGACAAGCGAATTCGAAATGACAGACTTACGTCTGATGAGATTCTTTCTTGGTCTGGAGGTTCGACAAGAAGAAGCTGGAATCTTTATCTCACAAGAAAAATATGCAAAAGAAATCCTAGAAAAATATAAAATGAAGAATTGTAATCCAACTTCGACGCCAATGGAACCAAGTACAAAACTGTTAAAGTTTGATGGAGGAGAACAGGTTGAAGGAAGCAAATATCGAAGCTTGGTAGGTAGCCTTCGATATCTCACATGCACAAGGCCAGACATTTCACTAAGTGTTGGCATTGTAAGTCGATTCATGGAGGAGCCAGTACACACACATTGGAAGGCGCTGAAACGAATTCTAAGATACATCCAAGGAACAGTATCACTAGGAATGTTTTATTCAAAAACAGAAGACTACAAGTTAGTTGGTTATTCTGACAGTGACTGGTGCGGAGACATAGACGATCGAAAGAGCACCTCTGGATATGTGTTTTTCATGGGAAACACAACATTTACTTGGCTGTCGAAGAAGCAACCTATAGTAACACTTTCGACGTGTGAAGCTGGATATGTGGCAGCATCCTGGTGCGTCTGTCATGCAGTATGGCTCAGAAGGTTGATAAGCAAGATGGAGCTAAAACATGAAGGTTCAACAATAATACAAGTGGACAATAAATTAGCTATCGAATTGGAAAAGAATCCAGTGAATCATGAACGAAGCAAACACATTGATGTTCGATTTCACTTCATTCGTGAACATGTGAAGGAGGGAAGTGTCGAATTAAGGCATGTAGCAAGCAGAAACCAAGCAGCGTATATTTTCACAAAACCACTATCAAAAGAGATCTTCGACAGAGGCAAGAAGATGATAGGAATGCTGGATGGAAGAAACATTTAAGTTTACAGAGGAGTTTTGTTGAATAAAATTCAAATGTCTAGTAATAAGTTTCATATTAAATATGGTAGTAGGAAGGACAAAAGTTTAGTATGTTATGATAGTTTATTAGTAGCAGTTATATTTTTAGAATTGTAAAAGTCATTAGGTCTATATAAAGACCAAAAGTGTATTTTATTTTATCAAGAGCAATATACAAGTAATTACATAACAAAGTCTGATTCCGTTATAACACATTTTAGAGTCAATGTTACCTCATGTACAATCTTGCAAACATGCGTTTGAAGTCTGAGACAAGATCCACAAGTCTTTCAATGCTTACATGAAAGCACAAGTTAAGCAATTTCATGTTGAGCTGAAATCCATCAAAAAAGGTAACAACCCCATCACTAAATATGTTCTATGTGTTAAAGATACTTCTAATTTATTGCTCGCTTGTTTTGGAGCAAGATAAAATTGATTTGATTCTTGACGGTCTACCAGAGGAGTATAATCCATTTGTCATGCAAATATATGACATATCTGAGCCTCATTCACTCTATGATGTGGAAACCCTTCTCTATGTTTAGGAGGCTCAACTTGACAAGTTTTGACATGAACTGATCATGTCGTATGTATAGGAAAACATAGAGCATGCAAATCATTAAACATGCAGTGTGCATGATAATGTTCCAAGCAATCAAGGTCAAGGATGCATGCCATGTAGTTTAGGTTGTGGTAGAGGGTGTTCCTTATTTGGAACCAAACCTAACTACCTACCAATTGTGTGGAAAATATGGCCAAGTTATAGTTGATTGTTGGCATAGGTTTGACGAGAACTTTACACCTACACCAACTCAGTTAAAACCACTAGAATTCTATAATGGTTCAACTTATAAACTTGAAGCCTCAACATCTGATTCTCAAGCATTAGTGTTGTACCCCAAAATTTTCCCTCCTATTTTTCCACAAGAAATCACAGCTTCGGGTTTTCCCTGACTTTTCAGATTGGCGTAAGAATCAGTCAAACAGACTTTTTCTTATCAGTCTATCCAAATTAAGGTTTTCATGGACTCTGGAACAGTTCAAGCAGATTATTAGGGTTTGATTGAGTTTGGCTCAGGGTTTGATCAGGCAGGCGCTTCTGTGAAAATTAAATCAAGAACTAGGGTTTGTGCGCGCATTCTCAGAAAGAATTAATTCTATAGTTCTTTTCAATTTACTCTGGGATATGAGCTGAGGCATTTGAATTGAGAACTTGCAGTGTCTGGTATAATCAGTAAAAGAAAAGACACGTGGACGTTTGTTTGATTAACTGTTCATTGTTTATGTTTAATGGGAGCTCCAGGTTTATTATTGATTAATGCTAAGTGGCAAGACCACAGTGTTTATTAATTATTTATTTATTCTAAGTTAGAATAGTTGGGATTTACTTCCAGTTATTTTAATTTAAGAAACTTAAATAATTAAATGGACAGTGAATTGAAAAAAAGAATTAACTGACAAAGAAGGATTTTTATTCATCTTTAATTGTTTGTTACAAATTATTATTGGAACACTGTAAATTTATTTACATTTTGTTTACAATAATAATATTACAAATAATTAAAATGAAATAAAACTGTATCCTAATTATCCTAAGTCTTCATCTTCTACTGATGCTCCCCTGTGCTCAACTGATTTTTACCTGCAAAAAGAAAAGAAAAGAAGTCAACACAGATGAAATAAAAAAAAAGCAGACAGTTAATTTAAAGACTCATCATTAAAAGTGATTGGCCGGAATCAGTGGTTCACCCTCTCTGCAAATCACAAGAAATACTCTTGGTTCACAAAGAGGGAAAGAGAAATATGCTTGCAAAAAATATGGAAATGCACAAGGCTGCATAATGCCAAAGAAACAAATTGCACAAAATTCAAAATGTCAAATAAGCTGTACAGTTCAAAATAGCCAAAGGGACAAGTTACACAAATCCAAACCAAAGTCCAAACTGAACTGCACATAGAAAACCAAGTCTAAAATGTCAAACAAACTGTCCAAAGGCTGCCAAAAAGATGTCAACCAAACTGTCCAAAGATATCAAAAGATATCAAGTTGTCATCAAAGAAAAGAAGAAAGTACAATATGCAGAGGAAAGAAACTATGCAAGCCATATTCAAAAAATCACCATTTCCCAAGCCAATCACTTTTTCAGAAAGTACAGATTTAAACAATATAATATGTTTTTCTGTGGAGACAGAAAAGAGAGAGAGAAGAGGCTTACAAGCTTAAGCAAAGAGGATATAACAAACAGTTCAGAACAGAAGCAAAGGAGGGGGCAGAATATCACAAAAAACAAGTTCACACAAACTGTAACATTGCTCAAACATTGCAAACTGCCTCCAACACAAACAAACTATCTCAAACCTGTAATCTTAAACAAAAAAGCCTAAAACTTCAAACTGTTGCATAACACAAATAGTCTGTCTCAAGCCCTTCAAGCCTGCTTAAGCTTGCCTCAAGAACTGCTTGCCTGCATAAAACTTGTTTCAAGCAAGCTTGTCTCAAACTTCCAGCTTAACCTGTTCTAAACCAACAAACTCAGTATCAAAAACCTTTCAAGCCTATCAAAAAGACAATAAGCCTGTACCATTACAAAAACCAGAAAAAGCTCACAAACCTGTGTCCAAAGCATATCAAGCCTAACCTGTTTCAAAACAAACCTGTTCAAGCCTCAAAACTACCTGCTAAGCATAAACCTCAAGGTTTCCTTTAAACCAAATCTGCCTAAAAACCAGCAATCAAAAGGCCTGTCCAAACAAACTCCAACAGGCCTGCCTGTACAATGAACTTGTCCCAAAAAGCCAAATAAACCATCAAACTGATGAACCTTCAACAAAAGCATTCAAACCAACAAGCCCTCAGAATAAATTCCTCATAGGGTTTAGCAATCAAAAGGCAAACAACTCAGATATCAGAATCAAACAAATTCCAATGCCTCAGAATCAAATTCATCATAGGCCAAAATCCCAAACTCTCAGAACTGAGTTCATCATCGAGTAAAAAATCAGAAACAAGCATACAGAAGCAAAAGCCAACATCAGAGGAAAGAAGATGCAGAAGCGAGCAAGCTAGGGTTTTCAATGATCATCATAAAACCATAAGAGCTAATACAAAGTACCAGATTTCCAGCAAAAAGCAAGCACAGCGTCATACTCCCTCCGCCTCCGGCCGCCTAAGGCGCCTCCAGTCCATTCCTCCGTCTCCAACAAAGGTATCGTTCTCTTCATTTTCACGCGCCTCAAACAAAAACAAATAACAAAGATAAAGATCAGAACTAATAACATATGAACTGAAACCCTAAAAATGCGTTAAGACATAAAACTAAGATCATACCTTTTGTGTCATCACTGTCTTGCTCAACCTTGGAGAGAGGGAGATGGAGGCAGCGCCTAGTAGCTTGAGGCGAGGAGGCGAGTGTTCAGTGGCTCCATTTTGAGAAAGATGAAGACGAAGAGGGAAGATGGAAACGACGCCTCTGTAAGCTGTAAACCCTAATCTGAGCAAATGAAACAAACCCTAACAAATGTTGTAAAATGCATCTTGGGCTTTCGCCCCATCCAAGCGCCTAAGGCCCATTTCAGATTTGGCACACCCCCTTTTTTTCTTAACTCTGTCTATTTTGATTGGGCCAAGAAAATTCCTTAAAGCCCGTTTCCTTTTCTTCACATAAACCAATATCCTTTTTCACTTATCATTTTATTTTTCTTTTTTATAGTTTAAACTAATATATTTTATTTTTGTTTGTAAATAAAATAATACATTAACTCTTTTTTTAAATAAATAATACACTAATTTTTCATAATAATTTATTTTAACAATACTTTTCTTATACCAAAAAATGTGTAAATATTGGATTAATTAGGTAAATGGATTTTTATCTTAAAACTCTTTTTAATAAATCTTTTTCATACATAAAAACATTAATACATAAAAATAGAATTTCTTAAGCATTTTCTTTTCTTTTCTTTTATTAAACCTTTTGTTTATATAACATATTAACAAAAACATAAAAATAAATAAACGCTTAATAATACATTAGGTTCACATTTTTATCACTTGTAAATAAATCACATACACTTACACTAATACATTTGCTTGTCTTTTATTCTTATACATTGATATACATTATATTTGAGAATGCGATTCGATTTGGTTGTAAATATTATTTGGACACTACTCTCCTAATAAGTCTCATCCCCATTTGTAAATATTTGTACCCCCATTCCCGGATACTTATTTGTAATAGCTTAGACTTTAAATTCCCGCAATTTATCGCTTTCTATATACTGTATAGTAATTAGGGTTTGTATGCGAAGATTCAAAATCAACCGCTAGATAACCTAATACAAGACAAATGCATGACAATCAATACACAATTCACACTTGCACCCCTAGGGTAATCCCGCTTGTTGCCTTCAAAAATGGGCCATGCTTGCATGTTGAGTTTCTTTGGCAAAACAAAACAAATCAAATGATCATAGTCCCTCGATGACGCTTTCGAAGTTGCCTAAACAAAATGATCATAGTCCCTTAAAGCAAAATTGCCAAAGACACTTGGCACTATTATATTCATGATCCATACGATGACCCGCGCCCGTCCCGTTAACATCCTAACACAAGATTGTCCACCAAATACAATGGTGGAACAATACTGTTAAAAGGGTTAAAACATAGGAAAAATCTTTGAGTAAATTTAGGGGTAGACAACTCTTAGTTACTTGATCAAGCTTGCAAAACACGCTTGCCTACTTTCAAAACACACTCCACAACACACTTTCAAAAACAACTTTCAAAACATTGAAACATCTTTTCGAAAAGACACACACCTTTTGTAAAACATTCGAGTAAAGAATTATTACAAGGGTTGCCTAGATAAGGCATCTTTTTTAAAACATTTTCAAAACCACATACACAAAGCACCATTTCAAACAATTGAGAATGCAAGGCAAGTGATCTAAGCAAGTAACTAAGAGCCCATGGATAACCATGGATAGAAAGGGTGCTAATACCTTCCCTTTCTATAATCTACTCCCCGAATCCAAGAAAACATCTCAAAGGTTTTTGCTGTGCTTTTTAACCTTTCCTTAGGATAAAATAAAAAGTCGGTGGCGACTCTTGCTAAACCGAACAAGTGCGAATACAAACGCAAAACCTCAAGTCAGTTCTCCCACCGTATCACAGAACTGGCGACTCTGCTGAGGAGTATTTTAAAAGTGGGGTTACCTTAGGGTTTTAGATCACCCATACATACTTACTTTGATTGTCTTGATTGCTTTATTTTTTGGGTCCTTGTTTGGGTTTGTTGTAAATCCTACACCCGGATTTGGGGGCACCTTTTTAGGTAAATAGCAATAAAACTGTGAGGGAATTGTGCGGGGTATACCGACATGGTTGAAGCAGTAAGCTATGTTAGTGTGACATATTTGTGAGTACCGGTAACCCTTGAGTTCAATCAAGGAGAGTACAGGGCCGCTGAGTGATGTCGTGAAGCACTAACGAACTCTTAGAACCTTAATTGACCATCTTAGCCTTCTTAGAGGTAGTGAGATGACCGACTTTGGTGCAGTCCGAAGTTGGTAGATACTCGATACTACACTCATTGAGGGTTGTTTTCTTGGAATATTTTGGTCGCCAGTTAAGTGGCTAAACCAAAACAATGAACACAGAAAATAATCCAATGATATTGAGCTCCTTAGAACCCGATTTCTATTTTAGGACAGGATGAGCCAACTAACTTCGAGAGGGTACTTACCTACAAACCCCATGTAATCCTAAACCTAAGAACTTGTTTGCTTTGTGTGAATATGATTACCTGTATATACACTTACTTGCTTTTGCATGCATGTACATAACATCATGACATCATACCATAGCATTTTCAATAACCATTTCAAGGATCTTGAGGGTCTTTTGATGCAGGGTCACATTGAACCAGACGTCTACCAAAGGGCAAGAGATTTCTCCTCTAAACAAATGCCATCAAAGATCAAGTGCAACAACTTGAATCAGGGGCTATGACCCACTTGACATGGTGAGCTTGATTCTCGTGGAAAGACATCCACAGGTGCAAAGTTCTCCAATCAAAGATCGAAGTGCAACCTCTAACATTTTCTTGTGTTTACCCCAAGAGATCCTTGAAAACATGCATCTACATATCATGCATTGCATCATAACAGTTTTTCCTTTTCAGGTTTCCTTACTCTCCTACTGTTTATTTCAGTAAGAGATGGCTCTAGAGAGGACTGTCAAGGATATCCAGGATCAAAATGCTCAACTTCAAGAGATATTCTTGAACCTGTCCCTGGGGCAAGAAGAAGTGAAAGCTCTCCTCACAAGGGGCATGGTCCAGGGGAATTCAAGCAATGCCAGGAGTGATCAGTTGGAAGAGCTTCAGTATGAGCTGACAACAATGAGGATCCAAATGATGGGGCAGCTGGTGGGCCAGATGGCTTTTATCCAGGACTTGGCTCAAAGACAAGAGGAGCTCAGAGTTCTCGTCAACCAACTGCTTCGGGACAACCAACTGGGGAAAACATCTGAGGTTGAAGAGCAAGTCACCACTCAACCCCCCTCCAGACAAGAAGACAAGGGAAAGGCTCCTCTACTTGCTTCAGGGTCACAAGCCCATCAACAACCTCGCTAGCGTCAACGGGGTAATCGGCGTAAGCAAAATACGTCGGGAAGACAGTTCATTGAGACTGATATACCATCATCTCTAATACTGGAACGCTTGTTGAAGGTCAATCTGACTGCTTTGAGGGATCCTATTCGGAAGCCCAATACATCCGCTCCTAACTATCATCCCGACACATTTTGTGTATACCACTCCTATAGCCCAGGACATGACACCGACGACTGTTGGGCCTTGAAGAACAAGATTCAAGATCTGATTGACATTGGAGTGCTGAGGTTCATGCCAGATGGCGAGATGAAAATCTTCCGTTAAGGATTTCTCCACTTGATTTGACAAAGCTCAAACTGAGAGACTTTTGTTCTATTTGAATTTTCAAAGTTGTAATTTCTTTTGTGATTCAAACAATTATCTGTTGATGTCAAACTCTGTTTCATTAATGCATTGCATATGTTTGTCTTGAATTCATCCATTCGTTTTCACTACTCTTATGCTTTCTTTATGATATTTAACTCTTGATAAAAAGCTGCAAGCCTTTAGAGGGAGGATGACGAAACAATACCGTAATCTCATACAATATGCTTTTGAACAGACCTTGCTGATGATGTACAAGCATTTCTTTCAATTCCCAAACACTGGAGTTATAAGGAAGATAATCCCTAGTCAACCCCTTCGAGCCAAAGAAGTAGGAGTTTTCTGTTATAAATAATTTGAAACCTTTGATTTAAACCTGGGGCAGGGTAGTCTCTCAGTTAATCCAAAAAAAGGTGCGCAGTAAAGTCGTAAAACTCTCAGTTCATAATACAACGAACGGAGGCATTCCTTTAGAATCAAAAGACAGTGATGGTTCCTTATCCCATAGGCAGTCATTATCTCTCAAAAGAGAAAAGCCCACTAAGCTAAAACCTACAAAGGAAGCTTAAGAAAGCTGGGGCATCCCACTGACTGTAATCTCGAAAACAGGAACAGTCAGGCAAAAGTTAGGGATAACAAATAAAGAAAGAGGCCATTACAAATCCTCAACAACATGAAAAAATGTTGCAAAAGAAAAAAGGAGAGGATGACTGCCCACCAAATTCAATTGGTGTGAACCATCACCCAAAAGTCATTCCAAACTCGAATAGAGTGCGATGCACAATTAACTGAGTCTAGGATTGAAGGACATCACGAAGAGCGGGTGGGTACAAATATACTTTGAGCCTTTATCCTTTGTTTCTTAAACCGTGAACCAAGCCACGTTACAACCCTTCAAAAGTCCTAATTGAAGCATGGGTTAGTTCGAAAGCACACTGTTACAAAAGGTATCCTGACTCCTGTAAGGCTTTGCCCTAAATCTTGTGTTGAATTTGTCTTATGAAAAGTTTTCTGCTAAAAAACACATTTTTCAAAACTTCGAGACAGACATAAACTTTGCATTACTTGAATATCACTGTTTACATTTGGCTATTTGTTTGACAGCGGAGAAATTCACACAATGAATATCCGATGAACGAAAGCTCTCTCAGTGAGTAAAATCACTTCAAAAAGGATGACACTTCCATTTGACAAATCTCCTATCAACAAGGGGGCATGACATGTCACTATCCAGTTAACCTGGGGCAGTCCAGTCAAGATTTCAACAAATCTTTCAAAGTTCAATTAACCTGGGGCAGTCCAATCAAGATTTCAAGAAATCTCTCAATTTACAGACTAACTTGGGGCAAGTCTCCTTCATCATCACTTGGGGCATTCGAATGTCAAAACCAAGGTCGTTCAAAATTTCCTTCATCACCTGCTGGAAGTTGCGGTCATCATCAAAAATTCCTTCATCACCTGCTGGAAGTTACAACCACCAATAGAATAACGGATAATTGGAGCTCCTAAAAATCTGTTTCTCTCAAGAGTGAAGACTCTCATCCTTAAAACCTCAGAAGATTGGTATACTCCCAGTTTCTAACCGTTAACAGCATGAAGATTCTCATCATCTCAGAAGATTGGTATACTCCCAATTTCTGACACTCAAGAGTGAAGACTCTCATCCTTAAAACCTCAGAAGATTGGTATACTCCCAGTTTCTGATCGTTAACAGAATGAAGATTCTCATCACCCCAGAAGATTGGTATACTCCCAATTTCTGACCCCCAACAGAATGAAGATTCTCATTCTCAAAGTAGCGTATAACCCAAATTCCAGATTAATACCTGTAACAAGCCAGGAAAACTATCTGTGGACGACTGATTGTAGATTAATACCTGAAACCAGCCAGGAAAACTATCTACATGAAGAGATTGAAGATTAATACCTGTAACAAGCCAGGAAAACCATATTTCTTTCTCAAAGTCAGAGATTAATACCTGAAACCAGCCAGGACAACTATCTCACCGACCAACCTTTTCAAGATCCCAGATCAATACCTGCAGCAATCAAAAGATTCTTGCAATCCCCAGCGGAACTAAAATTTCCAACTATCAATCCCCAAGCAGAATGAAGACTCTCATTCTCAGTACCTCACAGAGTATTCAAATATTCCCCAGTGAAGATCTCCTCAAGGAAGGAATCTCCAGTAGATTGGCATACAACCCAAGCTCCTGATTCCCCAACAGTGGTCCCAGGACTTCTCATTGTCAACAATCAAAGGATTTTCAATCCCCTGCGGCAGTCAAGGAATTACTTTCCCCGACGACAGTCAAGATTCTTTTATCTCCAGCCATCCAGGATTCATCTATCCTCAGCAAGACAACTCATCAGCTTACATGCGCATTCATCACATTCATATCATAAACATTGGTATAACATACATTACATCATGCATTATGACATTGCATACAACTAACTCTTTACCTTTTCAGGAAAGATCAGTCAACAGACAAAGATCATCATCTTCCGAGATTCTTTCTAGAAATAGTTCAGATGTGACCCAGACATGGCGACATTCTGATACTTATTCCAGATTCATTCAGATGCAGTTTTACACAGACTCATCATCAGGAAACCCTACACCGGTTCCTTTTCAATTTCAAGACTTCTGAAAACAGTTCACGGGTTCTCCAGACACGGATGTTAACCTATCGCTTGTTCAAATTCTTCAGCCTCTGAAAACAGTTTACGGACGCTTCCCAACAACGGATGCTGCTCTATTGCTTATTCAACTTTAAGACTTTTGAAAACAATTTACGGATGCTTCCAGATACGGATGTCAATCTATTGCTTATTCAAACCCCCAGTTCAGAGATTTTCCAAAACATGGATACCTTTCTGATACTCACCCACTCACCAATGACGTACAGTTCAACAAACATGTCCAGATGGCATCTCTAAGCCCATCCTCCTACCAGCAACTTCCAGATGGCATCTCTAAGCCCATCCCCCGACAAGATTCTGTCACATGCCTAGATGGCATCTCTAAGCCCATCACCAAATGGCATCTTTAAGCCCATTCCCTCTACCATCACATCACCGAGTGCAAATTTTTTGGGGCACTCTAGTGTCCAATCTCCTTTTACCCTCGAGTCGCGAAAGGCAAACTTGCCAATCTAACTCTTCAGGTTCAAGAAGATTGAACAGGGGCAACTGTTGTACCCCAAAATTTGCCCTCCTATTTTTCCACAAGAAATCACAGCTTCGGGTTTTCCCTGACTTTTCAGATTGGCGTAAGAATCAGTCAAACAGACTTTTTCTTATCAGTCTATCCAAATTAAGGTTTTCATGGACTCTGGAACAATTCAAGCAGATTATTAGGGTTTGATTGAGTTTGGCTCAGGGTTTGATCAGGCAGGCGCTTCTGTGAAAATTAAATCAAGAACTAGGGTTTGTGCGCGCATTCTCAGAAAGAATTAATTCTATAGTTCTTTTCAATTTACTCTGGGATATGAGCTGAGGCATTTGAATTGAGAACTTGCAGTGTCTGGTATAATCAGTAAAAGAAAAGACATGTGGACGTTTGTTTGATTAACTGTGCATTGTTTATGTTTAATGGGAGCGCCGGGTTTATTATTGATTAATGCTAAGTGGCAAGACCACAATGTTTATTAATTATTTATTTATTCTAAGTTAGAATAGTTGGGATTTACTTCCAGTTATTTTAATTTAAGAAACTTAAATAATTAAATGGACAGTGAATTGAAAAAAAGAATTAACTGACAAAGAAGGATTTTTATTCATCTTTAATTGTTTGTTACAAATTATTATTGGAACACTGTAAATTTATTTACATTTTGTTTACAATAATAATATTACAAATAATTAAAATGAAATAAAACTGTATCCTAATTATCCTAAGTCTTCATCTTCTACTGATGTTCCCCTGTGCTCAACTGATTTTTACCTGCAAAAAGAAAAGAAAAGAAGTCAACACAGATGAAATAAAAAAAAGCAGACAATTAATTTAAAGACTCATCATTAAAAGTGATTGGCCGGAATCAGTGGTTCACCCTCTCTGCAAATCACAAGAAATACTCTTGGTTCACAAAGAGGGAAAGAGAAATATGCTTGCAAAAAATATGGAAATGCACAAGGCTGCATAATGCCAAAGAAACAAATTGCACAAAATTCAAAATGTCAAATAAGCTGTACAGTTCAAAATAGCCAAAGGGACAAGTTACACAAATCCAAACCAAAGTCCAAACTGAACTGCACATAGCAAACCAAGTCTAAAATGTCAAACAAACTGTCCAAAGGCTGGCAAAAAGATGTCAACCAAACTGTCCAAAGATATCAAAAGATATCAAGTTGTCATCAAAGAAAAGAAGAAAGTACAATATGCAGAGGAAAGAAACTATGCAAGCCATATTCAAAAAATCATCATTTCCCAAGCCAATCACTTTTTCAGAAAGTACAGATTTAAACAATATAATATGTTTTTCTGTGGAGACAGAAAAGAGAGAGAGAAGAGGCTTACAGGCTTAAGCAAAGAGGATATAACAAACAGTTCAGAACAGAAGCAAAGGAGGGGGCAGAATATCACAAAAAACAAGTTCACACAAACTGTAACATTGCTCAAACATTGCAAACTGCCTCCAACACAAACAAACTATCTCAAACCTGTAATCTTAAACAAAAAAGCCTAAAACTTCAAACTGTTGCATAACACAAAGAGCCTGTCTCAAGCCCTTCAAGCCTGCTTAAGCTTGCCTCAAGAACTGCTTGCCTGCATAAAACTTGTTTCAAGCAAGCTTGTCTCAAACTTCCAGCTTAACCTGTTCTAAGCCAACAAACTCAGTATCAAAAACATTTCAAGCCTATCAAAAAGACAATAAGGCTGTACCATTACAAAAACCAGAAAAAGCTCACAAACCTGTGTCCAAAGCATATCAAGCCTAACCTGTTTCAAAACAAACCTGTTCAAGCCTCAAAACTACCTGCTAAGCATAAACCTCAAGGTTTCCTTTAAACCAAATCTGCCTAAAAACCAGCAATCAAAAGGCCTGTCCAAACAAACTCCAACAGGCCTGCCTGTACAATGAACTTGTCCCCAAAAGCCAAATAAACCATCAAACTGATGAACCTTCAACAAAAGCATTCAAACCAACAAGCCCTCAGAATAAATTCCTCATAGGGTTTAGCAATCAAAAGGAAAACAACTCAGATATCAGAATCAAACAAATTCCAATGCCTCAGAATCAAATTCATCATAGGCCAAAATCCCAAACTCTCAGAACTGAGTTCATCATCGAGTAAAAAATCAAAAACAAGCATACAGAAGCAAAAGCCAGCATCAGAGGAAAGAAGATGCAGAAGCGAGCAAGCTAGGGTTTTCAATGATCATCATAAAACCATAAGAGCTAATACAAAGTACCAGATTTCCAGCAAAAAGCAAGCACAACGTCATACTCCCTCCGCCTCTGGCCGCCTAAGGCGCCTCCAGTCCATTCCTCCGTCTCCAACAAAGGTATCGTTCTCTTCCTTTTCACGCGCCTCAAACAGAAACAAATAACAAAGATAAAGATCAGAACTAATAACATATGAACTGAAACCCTAAAAATGCGTTAAGACATAAAACATAGATCATACCTTTCGTGTCATCACTGTCTTGCTCAACCTTGGAGAGAGGGAGATGGAGGCAGCGCCTAGTAGCTTGAGGCGAGGAGGCGAGTGTTCAGTGGCTCCATTTTGAGAAATATGAAGACGAAGAGGGAAGATGGAAACGGCGCCTCTGTAAGCTGTAAACCCTAATCTGAGCAAATGAAACAAACCCTAACAAATGTTGTAAAATGCATCTTGGGCTTTCGCCCCATCCAAGCGCCTAAGGCCCATTTCAGATTTGGCACACCCCTTTTTTTTCTTAACTCTGTCTATTTTGATTGGGCCAAGCAAATTCCTTAAAGCCCATTTCCTTTTCTTCACATAAACCAATATCCTTTTTCACTTATCATTTTATTTTTCTTTTTTATAGTTTAAACTAATATATTTTATTTTTTTTTGTAAATAAAATAATACATTAACTCTTTTTTTAAATAAATAATACATTATTTTTTCATAATAATTTATTTTAACAATACTTTTCTTATACCAAAAAATGTGTAAATATTGGATTAATTAGGTAAATGGATTTTTATCTTAAAACTCTTTTTAATAAATCTTTTTCATACATAAAAACATTAATACATAAAAATAGAATTTCTTAAGCATTTTCTTTTCTTTTCTTTTATTAAACCTTTTGTTTATATAACATATTAACAAAAACATAAAAATAAATAAACTCTTAATAATACATTAGGTTCACATTTTTATCACTTGTAAATAAATCACATACACTTACACTAATACATTTGCTTGCCTTTTATTCTTATACATTGATATACATTATATTTGAGAATGCGATTCGATTTGGTTGTAAATATTATTTGGACACTATTCTCCTAATAAGTCTCATCCCCATTTGTAAATATTTGTACCCCCATTCCCGGATACTTATTTGTAATAGCTTAGACTTTAAATTCCCGCAATTTATCGCTTTCTATATACTGTATAGTAATTAGGGTTTGTATGCGAAGATTCAAAATCAACCGCTAGATAACCTAATACAAGACAAATGCATGAAAATCAATACACAATTCACACTTGCACCCCTAGGGTAATCCCGCTTGTTGCCTTCAAAAATGGGCCATGCTTGCATGTTGAGTTTCTTTGGCAAAACAAAACAAATCAAATGATCATAGTCCCTCGATGACGCTTCGAAGTTGCCTAAACAAAATGATCATAGTCCCTTCAAGCAAAATTGCCAAAGACACTTGGCACCATTGTATTCATGGTCCATACGATGACCCGCGCCCGTCCCGTTAACATCCTAACACAAGATTGTCCACCAAATACAATGGTGGAACAATACTGTTAAAAGGGTTAAAACATAGGAAAAATCTTTGAGTAAATTTAGGGGTAGACAACTCTTAGTTACTTGATCAAGCTTGCAAAACACGCTTGCCTACTTTCAAAACACACTCCACAACACACTTTCAAAAACAACTTTCAAAACATTGAAACATCTTTTCAAAAAGACACACACCTTTTGTAAAACATTCGAGTAAAGAATTGTTACAAGGGTTGCCTAGACAAGGCATATTTTTTAAAACATTTTCAAAACCACATACACAAAGCACCATTTCAAACAATTGAGAATGCAAGGCAAGTGATCTAAGCAAGTAACTAAGAGCCCATGGATAACCATGGATAGAAAGGGTGCTAATACCTTCCCTTTCTATAATCTACTCCCCGAACCCAAGAAAACATCTCAAAGGTTTTTGCTGTGCTTTTTAACCTTTCCTTAGGATAAAATAAAAAGTCGGTGGCGACTCTTGCTAAACCGAACAAGTGCGAATACAAACGCAAAACCTCAAGTCAGTTCTCCCACCGTATCACAATTAGCTATGACGACAAATGCATATAAGTATTTTTTACATAAGGATTTTGAAACCAAGTTTTGTTTGCTGACTCATGTGCTTCTCATCAGTCTCTAACCATTAATTGTGCATGCTCTTCTTATGTATATCCCAACTCCTATCCCTCACAAGCTCCAACTCTTAATGTTCCTTGCATTACAAGAAACCTGTTATCAATTTCAAAATTTTCTAAAGGTAACAAATTTGTATTTGAGTTCATTACTGACAAATGCTTTATCAAATATCAAGTTTCTAGACTTGCTCCACTTGAAGGATTTCTTGATTCAAGTGGATTGTACTGCTTTCCATAGTTGGTTATGGAACCTTCACTACTAAAAAAAAGACATTTGAGAAAAGGTTTTTACATCGGGTATCAAAATAGGTGATGTAAAAAATACAGTTAACAAACTTTTTAAATCAGGTATTTGTTTCCAATGATATAAAAAATAAGGGAAAATTTTTTTTCGTCACCTATTACATCGGGCAATCTCATCCACCGATGTAAAAGATTTTCAGAAAAAAACACGGTGGCATTTTTGTAAATAAGAAACAAGGTGACAAAAAAGTTAAAAAAAATATAAGCAATATATTACATCGGTTTAAATAAAAACCGATGTAAAAAATGTACTTGAATTAATATATAAAATATATTGATAAATCATAAAAATGTGGGTTAAAAAAAAAAAAAGGTAAGCTATTACATCGGTTCGGACTCTCCACCGATGTAATAGCCCAACACGTATTTAAAAAAAAAAAGCAACCTATTACATCGGTTGGAGTTTCCACCGATGTAATAGCCTAACAAGTATTTAAAAAAAAAGAAGCAACCTATTAAATCGGTGGAAGTTTCCACCGATGTAATAGCCTGAGAAGTATTTTTTTTAAAAAAGCAACCTATTACATCGGTTGGAGTTTCCACCGATGTAATAGCCCAACACGTATTTAAAAAAAAAAAGCAACCTATTACATTGGTTGGAGTTTCCACCGATGTAATAGCCTAACAAGTATTTAAAAAAAAAAAGCAACCTATTAAATCGGTGGAAGTTTCCACCGATGTAATAGCCTGAGAAGTATTTTTTTTAAAAAAGCAACCTATTACATCGGTTGGAGTTTCCACCGATGTAATAGCCTAACAAGTATTTAAAAAAAAAAAAGCAACCTATTAAATCGGTGGAAGTTTCCACCGATGTAATAGCCTGAGAAGTATTTAAAAAAAAAAAAAGCAACCTATTAAAAAAAAAAGCCTGTACCATTACAAAAACCAGAAAAAGCTCACAAACCTGTGTCCAAAGCATATCAAGCCTAACCTGTTTCAAAACAAACCTGTTCAAGCCTCAAAACTACCTGCTAAGCATAAACCTCAAGGTTTCCTTTAAACCAAATCTGCCTAAAAACCAGCAATCAAAAGGCCTGTCCAAACAAACTCCAACAGGCCTGCCTGTACAATGAACTTGTCCCCAAAAGCCAAATAAACCATCAAACTGATGAACCTTCAACAAAAGCATTCAAACCAACAAGCCCTCAGAATAAATTCCTCATAGGGTTTAGCAATCAAAAGGAAAACAACTCAGATATCAGAATCAAACAAATTCCAATGCCTCAGAATCAAATTCATCATAGGCCAAAATCCCAAACTCTCAGAACTGAGTTCATCATCGAGTAAAAAATCAAAAACAAGCATACAGAAGCAAAAGCCAGCATCAGAGGAAAGAAGATGCAGAAGCGAGCAAGCTAGGGTTTTCAATGATCATCATAAAACCATAAGAGCTAATACAAAGTACCAGATTTCCAGCAAAAAGCAAGCACAACGTCATACTCCCTCCGCCTCTGGCCGCCTAAGGCGCCTCCAGTCCATTCCTCCGTCTCCAACAAAGGTATCGTTCTCTTCCTTTTCACGCGCCTCAAACAGAAACAAATAACAAAGATAAAGATCAGAACTAATAACATATGAACTGAAACCCTAAAAATGCGTTAAGACATAAAACATAGATCATACCTTTCGTGTCATCACTGTCTTGCTCAACCTTGGAGAGAGGGAGATGGAGGCAGCGCCTAGTAGCTTGAGGCGAGGAGGCGAGTGTTCAGTGGCTCCATTTTGAGAAATATGAAGACGAAGAGGGAAGATGGAAACGGCGCCTCTGTAAGCTGTAAACCCTAATCTGAGCAAATGAAACAAACCCTAACAAATGTTGTAAAATGCATCTTGGGCTTTCGCCCCATCCAAGCGCCTAAGGCCCATTTCAGATTTGGCACACCCCTTTTTTTTCTTAACTCTGTCTATTTTGATTGGGCCAAGCAAATTCCTTAAAGCCCATTTCCTTTTCTTCACATAAACCAATATCCTTTTTCACTTATCATTTTATTTTTCTTTTTTATAGTTTAAACTAATATATTTTATTTTTTTTTGTAAATAAAATAATACATTAACTCTTTTTTTAAATAAATAATACATTATTTTTTCATAATAATTTATTTTAACAATACTTTTCTTATACCAAAAAATGTGTAAATATTGGATTAATTAGGTAAATGGATTTTTATCTTAAAACTCTTTTTAATAAATCTTTTTCATACATAAAAACATTAATACATAAAAATAGAATTTCTTAAGCATTTTCTTTTCTTTTCTTTTATTAAACCTTTTGTTTATATAACATATTAACAAAAACATAAAAATAAATAAACTCTTAATAATACATTAGGTTCACATTTTTATCACTTGTAAATAAATCACATACACTTACACTAATACATTTGCTTGCCTTTTATTCTTATACATTGATATACATTATATTTGAGAATGCGATTCGATTTGGTTGTAAATATTATTTGGACACTATTCTCCTAATAAGTCTCATCCCCATTTGTAAATATTTGTACCCCCATTCCCGGATACTTATTTGTAATAGCTTAGACTTTAAATTCCCGCAATTTATCGCTTTCTATATACTGTATAGTAATTAGGGTTTGTATGCGAAGATTCAAAATCAACCGCTAGATAACCTAATACAAGACAAATGCATGAAAATCAATACACAATTCACACTTGCACCCCTAGGGTAATCCCGCTTGTTGCCTTCAAAAATGGGCCATGCTTGCATGTTGAGTTTCTTTGGCAAAACAAAACAAATCAAATGATCATAGTCCCTCGATGACGCTTCGAAGTTGCCTAAACAAAATGATCATAGTCCCTTCAAGCAAAATTGCCAAAGACACTTGGCACCATTGTATTCATGGTCCATACGATGACCCGCGCCCGTCCCGTTAACATCCTAACACAAGATTGTCCACCAAATACAATGGTGGAACAATACTGTTAAAAGGGTTAAAACATAGGAAAAATCTTTGAGTAAATTTAGGGGTAGACAACTCTTAGTTACTTGATCAAGCTTGCAAAACACGCTTGCCTACTTTCAAAACACACTCCACAACACACTTTCAAAAACAACTTTCAAAACATTGAAACATCTTTTCAAAAAGACACACACCTTTTGTAAAACATTCGAGTAAAGAATTGTTACAAGGGTTGCCTAGACAAGGCATATTTTTTAAAACATTTTCAAAACCACATACACAAAGCACCATTTCAAACAATTGAGAATGCAAGGCAAGTGATCTAAGCAAGTAACTAAGAGCCCATGGATAACCATGGATAGAAAGGGTGCTAATACCTTCCCTTTCTATAATCTACTCCCCGAACCCAAGAAAACATCTCAAAGGTTTTTGCTGTGCTTTTTAACCTTTCCTTAGGATAAAATAAAAAGTCGGTGGCGACTCTTGCTAAACCGAACAAGTGCGAATACAAACGCAAAACCTCAAGTCAGTTCTCCCACCGTATCACAATTAGCTATGACGACAAATGCATATAAGTATTTTTTACATAAGGATTTTGAAACCAAGTTTTGTTTGCTGACTCATGTGCTTCTCATCAGTCTCTAACCATTAATTGTGCATGCTCTTCTTATGTATATCCCAACTCCTATCCCTCACAAGCTCCAACTCTTAATGTTCCTTGCATTACAAGAAACCTGTTATCAATTTCAAAATTTTCTAAAGGTAACAAATTTGTATTTGAGTTCATTACTGACAAATGCTTTATCAAATATCAAGTTTCTAGACTTGCTCCACTTGAAGGATTTCTTGATTCAAGTGGATTGTACTGCTTTCCATAGTTGGTTATGGAACCTTCACTACTAAAAAAAAGACATTTGAGAAAAGGTTTTTACATCGGGTATCAAAATAGGTGATGTAAAAAATACAGTTAACAAACTTTTTAAATCAGGTATTTGTTTCCAATGATATAAAAAATAAGGGAAAATTTTTTTTCGTCACCTATTACATCGGGCAATCTCATCCACCGATGTAAAAGATTTTCAGAAAAAAACACGGTGGCATTTTTGTAAATAAGAAACAAGGTGACAAAAAAGTTAAAAAAAATATAAGCAATATATTACATCGGTTTAAATAAAAACCGATGTAAAAAATGTACTTGAATTAATATATAAAATATATTGATAAATCATAAAAATGTGGGTTAAAAAAAAAAAAAGGTAAGCTATTACATCGGTTCGGACTCTCCACCGATGTAATAGCCCAACACGTATTTAAAAAAAAAAAGCAACCTATTACATCGGTTGGAGTTTCCACCGATGTAATAGCCTAACAAGTATTTAAAAAAAAAGAAGCAACCTATTAAATCGGTGGAAGTTTCCACCGATGTAATAGCCTGAGAAGTATTTTTTTTAAAAAAGCAACCTATTACATCGGTTGGAGTTTCCACCGATGTAATAGCCCAACACGTATTTAAAAAAAAAAAGCAACCTATTACATTGGTTGGAGTTTCCACCGATGTAATAGCCTAACAAGTATTTAAAAAAAAAAAGCAACCTATTAAATCGGTGGAAGTTTCCACCGATGTAATAGCCTGAGAAGTATTTTTTTTAAAAAAGCAACCTATTACATCGGTTGGAGTTTCCACCGATGTAATAGCCTAACAAGTATTTAAAAAAAAAAAAGCAACCTATTAAATCGGTGGAAGTTTCCACCGATGTAATAGCCTGAGAAGTATTTAAAAAAAAAAAAAGCAACCTATTAAAAAAAAAAGCCTGTACCATTACAAAAACCAGAAAAAGCTCACAAACCTGTGTCCAAAGCATATCAAGCCTAACCTGTTTCAAAACAAACCTGTTCAAGCCTCAAAACTACCTGCTAAGCATAAACCTCAAGGTTTCCTTTAAACCAAATCTGCCTAAAAACCAGCAATCAAAAGGCCTGTCCAAACAAACTCCAACAGGCCTGCCTGTACAATGAACTTGTCCCCAAAAGCCAAATAAACCATCAAACTGATGAACCTTCAACAAAAGCATTCAAACCAACAAGCCCTCAGAATAAATTCCTCATAGGGTTTAGCAATCAAAAGGAAAACAACTCAGATATCAGAATCAAACAAATTCCAATGCCTCAGAATCAAATTCATCATAGGCCAAAATCCCAAACTCTCAGAACTGAGTTCATCATCGAGTAAAAAATCAAAAACAAGCATACAGAAGCAAAAGCCAGCATCAGAGGAAAGAAGATGCAGAAGCGAGCAAGCTAGGGTTTTCAATGATCATCATAAAACCATAAGAGCTAATACAAAGTACCAGATTTCCAGCAAAAAGCAAGCACAACGTCATACTCCCTCCGCCTCTGGCCGCCTAAGGCGCCTCCAGTCCATTCCTCCGTCTCCAACAAAGGTATCGTTCTCTTCCTTTTCACGCGCCTCAAACAGAAACAAATAACAAAGATAAAGATCAGAACTAATAACATATGAACTGAAACCCTAAAAATGCGTTAAGACATAAAACATAGATCATACCTTTCGTGTCATCACTGTCTTGCTCAACCTTGGAGAGAGGGAGATGGAGGCAGCGCCTAGTAGCTTGAGGCGAGGAGGCGAGTGTTCAGTGGCTCCATTTTGAGAAATATGAAGACGAAGAGGGAAGATGGAAACGGCGCCTCTGTAAGCTGTAAACCCTAATCTGAGCAAATGAAACAAACCCTAACAAATGTTGTAAAATGCATCTTGGGCTTTCGCCCCATCCAAGCGCCTAAGGCCCATTTCAGATTTGGCACACCCCTTTTTTTTCTTAACTCTGTCTATTTTGATTGGGCCAAGCAAATTCCTTAAAGCCCATTTCCTTTTCTTCACATAAACCAATATCCTTTTTCACTTATCATTTTATTTTTCTTTTTTATAGTTTAAACTAATATATTTTATTTTTTTTTGTAAATAAAATAATACATTAACTCTTTTTTTAAATAAATAATACATTATTTTTTCATAATAATTTATTTTAACAATACTTTTCTTATACCAAAAAATGTGTAAATATTGGATTAATTAGGTAAATGGATTTTTATCTTAAAACTCTTTTTAATAAATCTTTTTCATACATAAAAACATTAATACATAAAAATAGAATTTCTTAAGCATTTTCTTTTCTTTTCTTTTATTAAACCTTTTGTTTATATAACATATTAACAAAAACATAAAAATAAATAAACTCTTAATAATACATTAGGTTCACATTTTTATCACTTGTAAATAAATCACATACACTTACACTAATACATTTGCTTGCCTTTTATTCTTATACATTGATATACATTATATTTGAGAATGCGATTCGATTTGGTTGTAAATATTATTTGGACACTATTCTCCTAATAAGTCTCATCCCCATTTGTAAATATTTGTACCCCCATTCCCGGATACTTATTTGTAATAGCTTAGACTTTAAATTCCCGCAATTTATCGCTTTCTATATACTGTATAGTAATTAGGGTTTGTATGCGAAGATTCAAAATCAACCGCTAGATAACCTAATACAAGACAAATGCATGAAAATCAATACACAATTCACACTTGCACCCCTAGGGTAATCCCGCTTGTTGCCTTCAAAAATGGGCCATGCTTGCATGTTGAGTTTCTTTGGCAAAACAAAACAAATCAAATGATCATAGTCCCTCGATGACGCTTCGAAGTTGCCTAAACAAAATGATCATAGTCCCTTCAAGCAAAATTGCCAAAGACACTTGGCACCATTGTATTCATGGTCCATACGATGACCCGCGCCCGTCCCGTTAACATCCTAACACAAGATTGTCCACCAAATACAATGGTGGAACAATACTGTTAAAAGGGTTAAAACATAGGAAAAATCTTTGAGTAAATTTAGGGGTAGACAACTCTTAGTTACTTGATCAAGCTTGCAAAACACGCTTGCCTACTTTCAAAACACACTCCACAACACACTTTCAAAAACAACTTTCAAAACATTGAAACATCTTTTCAAAAAGACACACACCTTTTGTAAAACATTCGAGTAAAGAATTGTTACAAGGGTTGCCTAGACAAGGCATATTTTTTAAAACATTTTCAAAACCACATACACAAAGCACCATTTCAAACAATTGAGAATGCAAGGCAAGTGATCTAAGCAAGTAACTAAGAGCCCATGGATAACCATGGATAGAAAGGGTGCTAATACCTTCCCTTTCTATAATCTACTCCCCGAACCCAAGAAAACATCTCAAAGGTTTTTGCTGTGCTTTTTAACCTTTCCTTAGGATAAAATAAAAAGTCGGTGGCGACTCTTGCTAAACCGAACAAGTGCGAATACAAACGCAAAACCTCAAGTCAGTTCTCCCACCGTATCACAATTAGCTATGACGACAAATGCATATAAGTATTTTTTACATAAGGATTTTGAAACCAAGTTTTGTTTGCTGACTCATGTGCTTCTCATCAGTCTCTAACCATTAATTGTGCATGCTCTTCTTATGTATATCCCAACTCCTATCCCTCACAAGCTCCAACTCTTAATGTTCCTTGCATTACAAGAAACCTGTTATCAATTTCAAAATTTTCTAAAGGTAACAAATTTGTATTTGAGTTCATTACTGACAAATGCTTTATCAAATATCAAGTTTCTAGACTTGCTCCACTTGAAGGATTTCTTGATTCAAGTGGATTGTACTGCTTTCCATAGTTGGTTATGGAACCTTCACTACTAAAAAAAAGACATTTGAGAAAAGGTTTTTACATCGGGTATCAAAATAGGTGATGTAAAAAATACAGTTAACAAACTTTTTAAATCAGGTATTTGTTTCCAATGATATAAAAAATAAGGGAAAATTTTTTTTCGTCACCTATTACATCGGGCAATCTCATCCACCGATGTAAAAGATTTTCAGAAAAAAACACGGTGGCATTTTTGTAAATAAGAAACAAGGTGACAAAAAAGTTAAAAAAAATATAAGCAATATATTACATCGGTTTAAATAAAAACCGATGTAAAAAATGTACTTGAATTAATATATAAAATATATTGATAAATCATAAAAATGTGGGTTAAAAAAAAAAAAAAGGTAAGCTATTACATCGGTTCGGACTCTCCACCGATGTAATAGCCCAACACGTATTTAAAAAAAAAAAGCAACCTATTACATCGGTTGGAGTTTCCACCGATGTAATAGCCTAACAAGTATTTAAAAAAAAAGAAGCAACCTATTAAATCGGTGGAAGTTTCCACCGATGTAATAGCCTGAGAAGTATTTTTTTTAAAAAAGCAACCTATTACATCGGTTGGAGTTTCCACCGATGTAATAGCCCAACACGTATTTAAAAAAAAAAAGCAACCTATTACATTGGTTGGAGTTTCCACCGATGTAATAGCCTAACAAGTATTTAAAAAAAAAAAAGCAACCTATTAAATCGGTGGAAGTTTCCACCGATGTAATAGCCTGAGAAGTATTTTTTTTAAAAAAGCAACCTATTACATCGGTTGGAGTTTCCACCGATGTAATAGCCTAACAAGTATTTAAAAAAAAAAAGCAACCTATTAAATCGGTGGAAGTTTCCACCGATGTAATAGCCTGAGAAGTATTTAAAAAAAAAAAAAGCAACCTATTAAATCGGTGGGAGTTTCCACCGATGTAATAGCCCAACCCCTTATATCGGTGGGGGTTTCCACCGATGTAAAAAAGTGTAAACACTATTTTCATTTATACGTGAAAACTGTACAGTTTCCATTTCGACCCATTTTCCACGACCGTCGCCGCTGCCATTATCGACCCATTTTCCACGACGCTGCCAACACCACTTCCGCGACGCCCGATTCCGCTCCGTTCCTCACCGTCGCCGCCCGATTCCGCTCCGTTCCTCACCGTCGCCGCCCGATTCGCTCCGTTCCTCGCCGTTTCAACGGCTCACCGTCGCCGCCCGATTCCTCCCGATTCCGTCGCCGTTTCAACTGCTTCCTCGTCGCCGTTTCAACTGTTTCCACCGTCTTCTGCAAATCATTCTGCAAATCATTCTGGGGTTTGTTCTAATTCTATTTATTTTCTTTTTTGCATTTTCTTTTTCATTACAATTTCAGCATTTTTATGCATTTATGCTATGTTACATTACATATCAATATTATGCAGTTGGCTAGTATACGATAGTTTAAATTTCTATGGTTATTCCTTAAGATAAAGTTATACATGTTTATAGATACTAAACTTAGTAACTTTAACTAATGCAACAAGCTACTTGTTTCAAGAAAATATGGTGTATGTTAGTGTTTGTGCAGTGTGAAATTTCATGATCATGATGGTGAAGAGTGAAACATGAAGATTGTTATATTATTAAGTATTTACAGGTTCTGAGACAAAAATTGAATATATGGTGATCGTTTTGAAATTATTAGAAAAGAAAACCAGTGAGAATCAGTTATGTATTAGTGGTGCAAAGTGTAAAAATAATAACAATTAGTAATAAATTGTTAAATGAGAAATGTGTTTTTTCAAAATAATTGGATATTTTATTTGTTAAGAACAATGGTTTGAGAAAAACATATGGACAAGGTTTTGAAAAAAATTTAAGAGAGTGTCTTTGTGTTAGTGTAGTGTTTATATATACTGATTTAAAAATTATTACTAACAAGAAATAAAAATATATATATAATACGATTAAAACATCAAAGGAGTTAAAATTGAAGAAGAAAAGATAAAATTGAAAATAACAAAGTGGCCTCATATTTTAATCATTGGCCAAAAATAGTTTAATCATTGGCCTCATATAAATTACACTTTGTTACTCGTGTGTTTTATACTTTGTTCCATTATTGTTACTATTATTATACTATTATATTTGACCAGAACACGAAGAAAATTATTACAAAGTAAGTTTATCTTTCATGTGACTTTCATTGACAACTAATAGTTATGTGATTTTTCATTGGCGAGTATATTTAGTTATGTGATGTTTATATCTTTCTGTATTAGTTCTTTTGGGATTCATCAAATGGCAAATGGAAATAGAAAAAAGGCTACATGGCTTCATCCCAATGTAAGTGTGATGTAAATTGTAATTCTATAGTTAAATATATACGATAAATATTCACTAATTATGTCATTCAATTGTAGACAAGGCAACAACATAACTCTAATGATTGTGGATACTATGTGATGAAAAATATGTTGGATATTGTCTCTGCTAATATAACCGAGAATTGGATGCAGGTACTAAAAATAACTTTACTTTGTTCTTTACTTTTTGTTTTTCGACTTAATATGAATTTTTAAAAAATAACTCTATATTGTTATATTTATGTATTATAGGTATTTGATGACCCAACAGAATTAACACCAGATGATTTGTATGATTTGTGACTTCGTTGGGCAAAATGTTTCTTTGACTTACATGGAACTTAAGTTTAGCTTGGTGAGTTTTATAGAATTGTATAAGTTGTGGTTTTTGCACAATACATGTGGTTTTTGCTCATGTGTTGAGTTTCTTGATTTTTTTGCTGATGTTAATTGTTATTATTTATTGTCAGGCAATATGATTTTGGTGTTGTCTACCGAAGATTTTATATTGGTAATTCAAGTTTGGAAACTTAGAAATAGTTGAATATTTTAGTATATGTATATTTTGTGAATATTATGTAATTGTAAGTTTTGAAAAAGACTTATAAATAGTTGAATATTGTTTTATATTTTGTGAAGAATTTGTAATTGTAAGTTTGTATGTTGTAATACAATACAAGTTTGCAATACAATTGTTCAATTTGTAAGTTTGTTGTGAAAAATATGAAAACATCGTCCTAAATGTGATATATGTGATGTTGGAAAGCTATGAAATCTATATAGCGACATAAATATAGTCTGTTTGATATTGGAAAAATATGAAAAAATGGGTACAAATTATATTTGTATAGGGAAACCCAGGAAATAAATAATCTATTCCAAAAAAATTTCATACATTTTACATCGGTTATTAGTAAAACTGATGTAAAAACTTTCAAAAAGGGACTTTTTACATCGGTTGGAAGTAATACCCGATGTAAAAAGTCGCGTTACTGGGGACTTTTTACATCGGGTATTACTTCCAACCGATGTAAAAAACTGGATCAATTTTTTAAAAACTGTGCATAATAACAGGTTATTACATCGGTTCTGATATTATAACCGATGTAAAAAAGGGACTTTTTACATCGGTCCCAGAACCGATGTAAAAAATCCCTGATTTACTATATCACCTGACTTTACATCGGACCCAAAACCGATGTAAAAAGTCAATTTTACCCGATGTAAAAAGTCATTTCTGCACTAGTGCTTCAAGGACTTCTTCTCTGCATCACGAAAGCTCATTTCTTCTTTGTACAAATGTTAATTCAATCTCTTGTTTAGTTGTTTCTGATGTAAAAAATTCTAGCTCTATCCTCTTGTGGCACTACAAGCTAGGTCATGCACATTTCTCATCCATTAAGTTGACTATAAAACATTGTAATATTCCAATATCCAATAAAGAAAACACTTTGTTGTGAAAATCTCATAGGATACATGCTTCTCTTACCTCAAGTGTTCATAGAGCTCCTTTTGATTTTGTGCTTACAAACCTTTGGGGCCCTACATATTAATGATCTAGTTATGGCTTTCTTTATTACACTGCATTTGTTGATTCATACACCAAGTAAATTTGGATGTATTTATTAAAGCACAATTCAGAAGCACTTTATGCTTTCAGACCATTCCTGAAATTTGTTCAAACTCAATTTTACACTAAGATTAAAGGCTTACAATTAGATTACGGGGGAGAATTTAGGCCATTCACTGAGTTAGGCATTTCAAATAGGATTACTTTCCCACATACTTCTCATCAAAAGGAAATGTGGAAAAGAAATATAGGCACGTTGTAGAAATGGGCTTTACATTGTTAGCTCTTGCTTTCATTCCTCTACAATTTTAGAACCCTAGCTTTGCTACATTTGTACATGTCATCAATAGATTACCATCTGCGAGCCTTTAAAAGTTTCATCCCTTTTATCATGCCTTTTACCACAAGCTACCTATTTATAACACTCTTAAAGTGTTTGGGTGTGCTTGCTTTCTCTTCACCAGACCTTAAAAAAACAAAAATTAGAATTTAGAAGTCAAGAGTGTGTATTTCTAGGGATTTCACCTCAACATAGAGGGTACAAGTGCCTAAACAAGTATGACAAAATATTCATTTCAAAATATATTATTTTCCATGAGCACTAATTTCCTTTTTCTGTCTTGTTTCCTTTTAAACGTAATACTTCTAGCATTAGTCCATTGGATAATGTTTGCTCTCTTTTCTTAGTTGTTCACAATTTCTCTTTAACTCCAAACTCTGGTATTCAATCCAATCCTAGGACACAACCTATTCCTGCACTTAGTGAACTTCATAGTACTTCTCACTACACATCTCAAATGTCTCAATCCACCAAACCAGCTCCAACACCTCCAATTATTCAAGTCAATTCCAACAACTTATCTAACATAGTAACTAGTTCTCAAACTTCCCATAACGTTAGTTGTTCTACATAGTCATTGTCACCCTCTATACATAGTTCTATACTCCATCTAGTTCTTTAGTTTAATGACCATCATATTCTAACAAACAGGTCATTATAACGCATGTGGAAGAAAGATATGTTAAGTAAGCACTCTGTCAACTAACTTGACTTCAGGCTATGTAACTTGAGTATGATGCACTCTTGGCTCATCATACTTGGACCCTAACCACTCTCCCACCTCATAGAAGACCAGTGGGATGCAAGTGGGTGTTTAAGGTAGAAGAGAATCATGATTGCAATGTGAATAAATACAAAGCTAGGCTTATTGCCAAAAGGTATCATTGAAAGTTAGATTTTGATTTTGTTGAGGCATTTTCTCTAGTTGTCAATCTTAGAACCATTCAAGTGATTCTTACTCTAGCTCTAACAAATAAATGGGAATTGCAACATGTAGATATAAACAATGTCTAAATTTCTCTTTACAAAAAGAAGTTTATATGTCCTAACCACATGGGTTTAAGAAGCAAGATCCTTCACTAGTTTGCAGGTAGCATAAAACTTTATACATGCTTAAGCAATCTCCCGGGACCTGGTACGAGAAGTTAACTCAAACACTATTTCACGTTGGCTTCATTCGTAGAAAATATGATCACTCCCTATTTATTTACTCTCACTAAGGAATTACTCTCTATTTGTTGGTCTATGAAGATGATATCTTGATCGCGAGTTCTTTTTCTACTTTGGTACACAACCCTTTCTCTCAAGAAATTGGGCACACCTGGATATTTACTAGGAATTTAAATTAAACATCTATCTATAGGGAGTCTCCTTCTCACCCAGACAAAATATATTTGAGTTCTTCTAACTAGAGCTAACATATGTGATGCAAAAGGTGTCACCATTCGTATGCTAAGCAACTACAAACTCTATAAACATGGGCCATCCTCTCTGTTAGGTCCTCACTTGTATCGTTCCATGGGGAGCACTTCAGTATGTGACCATCACGAGGGAAGATATTGCTTTCACTGTTAATAAAGTCTGTCATTCATGACTTCTCCTTTGAAATCTCGTCGGTTAGGTGCAAAATGGATCATAAGGTATCTAAGTGACACCATGAACCATTGTTTCTTGTTGTCTCTAATAATGCAAATTCTCTCTACGCGCCTATAGTGATTCAAATTAGGCGAGTGACCCAGATGATTGTTGCTCTACATATGGATCTTGTATCTTCTTTGTCCAAAATCTTGTGTCATGAAGCCCCAAGAAATAACCAGTTGTCACCAGATCAAGCAAGGAAATTGAGTAATCTTCCTTGACGTACACGACATCTGACTAAATTTGGTTGGAGTCACTTCTCGTTGAACTTATAGTTCCATTCCTTTTTCCTACGCTTTTATGTGACAATCTTAACGTTGTTCCTCTATCACATAATCTCATTCTTCATGCAAACACTAAGTTTATTGAGCTTGACATACATTTCATACGTGAAAGAGTGATCTCCAAGCCCATGAAAATCCAACATGTTCCAATCTCATTGTAGATCGCTGATACCCTCACAAAACCTCTCGGCATGACTGCTTTCCATGAACTTCGCACCAAGTTCAAAGTCATGGTTTTTACCCCCTCTATGATCATGTGGGGAATATTTAGAAGAGTACCTTGTAGGATACTCTCTCCATCTCATAAAAAATGTCTTATTTGAAAAATGTGCGGTTCTTAAGAAAATGAATGGATTTGTTAATTTTAATGATAAAAGTAAAATATCATTTACTAGAATATCCTTATTAATTAGAGTCAATATAGTAGTTGAATAAAGTGAAAGTTAATAAATATATATGAATATAATAATGAAAAAATAATAATAAATGCTGCATTAAAATTGTAAAGAGATAATTATTTTGATAAAGAAAAGAAGAAAAAAAATGCAAATGAGACACTTTCATGAGATTGATAGAGTAAGAAATAAGACATTACATCATAGATGTGTATGTATGAAACTCATGTATATCATCATGCATGTGCATGAGTACCATAGGTGAGCTAGCATGCATGTAACTCTTTAAATTTAAGAGCCATGAGTGTAAAATTTAACTATCATGAATACAATAATGCAATAAATTTCAAAATCACAATTCTATGAAATTACAATTTGAGTTAATGGTAGTACAATTAAGAAATACGAATAAACGATCAACTTATCTAATTCAACTTAGGCATATCTGATTATCTTAGTAATCACCTCAAGTGATGACTCATTTGCCTCATTCTAAATTTAACTATTTGCGTCTTTTGTCTAATAAATTATTTATGCTTAGATGTAAATAGATTCCCAAAATAATTTGATACAATATTTGAAAAGAAAGACACGATCTATAATAGTGAGTAAAGTATATAAAGAGATAATTACCACCCAAAGTATGAACGCATTAGATTCTAAATTAAAGTTTTATATCATGTTTAACGCGTGTCACCCACTATCTTAATTCTATAAGTACCTTTATCCCATGGCGTGTGCCTTCCACACTTACACACACCAATATCCAATATTCCAAAAACTCATACTACAAACTTCATTTCACATATTTATTAGATCTATCTATGGCAGAAATTCAACCCCATGCAGCTTCATTACCTCGTAGTGAATCGAAAATATACAACATGGATGTTGAAAACAAAGGAGAAGAAGAAAAGAATGATGAAAAAGACTATACTCAAAGAGCACAATGGCTTAGAGCAGCTGTATTAGGTGCTAATGATGGTTTACTCTCAACAGCCTCCTTAATGATGGGTATTGGAGCTGTTAACAAAGATGTTAAGACAATGATTCTAACAGGAATTGTTGGTCTTGTTGCTGGTGCATGTAGCATGGCAATCGGTGAATTTGTTTCTGTTTTTTCACAATATGATATTGAGTTTTCTCAAATGAAAAGACAAGGAAACACTTCTCAGAAAGATAAATTACCTAACCCTTATTACGCGGCTTTCGCTTCCGCCGTTGCATTTGCGGTCGGCGCGTTGGTGCCGCTGCTCGGCGCGGCGTTTGTGAAAGATTATAAGGTTAGGTTGGGAGTTGTGGTTGGTGTTGTGAGTGTTGCTTTGTTTGGTTTTGGATTGTTGAGTGGTTTTCTTGGGAAAGCACCTTTGGTTAAGTCTTCTTTTAGGGTTTTGATTGGTGGATGGCTTGCTATGTCTCTTACTTTTGGTTTAACTAAGCTTGTAAACCATGTTGGAGTTTGATCATTTTCATCAACTTTCCCTTCTTTCTCTTTTTAGTACTACTTAATTTATAAACTTTAATTATTCCACACATCTATAAGATAATTTGCATATGCACATCTTTTGTCTTTGTTATATATAGACACAATGTTTGATGTATCTTTTATGGTCTCAAGTTTTTTTTTTCTTTCCGAAAACAAAATGACAATGATTAATAAAAATGTATACACAATTGTGAGTATAAGAGTTCGAAACTTTAATATTAACTTAATAATATAATATCGGTTTTTGTTGATTAAGATAACATTTACAGAGAGACCTATAATTTTATGAATTAATAGTACTCCAACTTTACTATTGTTTTCCAAGTTAGGAATCAATAAAAGAAACTAGTTCTTGAATAGTGCTTACATGAAATTTCATGATAAACATGTCTAGAAGAGAGTTTGCCGTTGATTCAATCAAGGTTTATAAAATTAATCTTTTAGTGGATGATACTTAGTTTATAAAATAGAGACATTTTTATAAAAGGTTAAATATGTTTGTAATCTTCTTAAATATTTTATAAATTATGTTTTTAATTTTTCAAAATATATTTTTTTTTTAAAAATGGTTCTCATAAAAATTTCTATCCATATTTTTTATCCTTAATATTAAAATGTGTTGGAAATCTACCAAAATGTCTATGATGAATTTCTACCAATCTTGATGGACAATATTGATATCACCACACAATGACAATAAGTTATGAGAAAAGAAAAGAAAAAAAAGAAAGAAGACAATTATTTTTTGCAGAGTTTCTCTCTGCCCACAAACTGTGGAAAAACTTTGTTATTCACTTGCAACTGCAAATTCTGTGAATACAACTTAATTTACTTTATTACAAAAATTAGGGGTTACTTCCTCTATTTATAGATTTAGCTTGCTCCCTAAGCCCAAAACTATAAAAGCTCAAAATACTTATTTTGGTACTAAATCAAATCTATCTAAATCTAAAACAAATCTAATATGAGTGCAGCTTGCTTCGATCCACAAGCTCTTCGACTGGGCAATGACTTCCTTCGAGCAACCTACTTCAATCCACCTCTAAACCCTTCGACACACATAGTTTCGATACTATGAATTACAATTTAACACACCACCTAATTCACTGTGTTTAAACTATCTATATTCATCATGGTTCTTAGTCTTCAAAATACTTCGATCTGCACTCCCTTTGTCACGATGTCTGCAATCTGATTCTCAGTTCTGCAGTGTTCCAAATTCATCTTCCCATCTGCTACCTGCTCTCGAAGATAGTGGAACCTCATTTCGATGTGCTTACTTCGACCATGTGTTATCGGGTTCTTCGCCAGATTGATAGCTGACATGATCTTTCTCTGTTATCTCTTCAACCAAGTTCATCATCCAAGTTGCTTGACATGCACAAAGAGAAGCAACTATGAATTCTGCTTCGCATGATGATAATGCCACTACTAATTCCTTTCTTGAACTCCAAGCAACTGGTGCACCACCTAACATAAAGATATATTATGTTGTTGATTTTCGATCTTCAGCATCACTAGACCAACTCGAATTAGTGTATTCCACTAACTTGCATTCTTTTCCTTTATCAGCTGCAGGAAACAAAATGCCATAGTCGAGTGTTCCTTTGAGATACCTTAGTATCCTCTTCACCGCTGCTAGATGTGATACCTTTGGCTTCTGCATGAATCTACTTACCATACATACACTATATGCTAAGTCAGGCATTGTATGACAAAGATATCTCAATGACCCAATAAGTCTTTTGTATTGGGTTGGGTCAACATCATCTTCGTCTGCATCTTTCGAAAATTGCAGTCTTGGTTTTGCAGGTGTCGAAGTTGAGTTACATTCTTCCATCTCAAATCTCTTGAGAATTTCTCCTGCATATCTTCTTTGATGCATCATCAAACCTCTACTGCTCTTGTATAATTCGATGCCAAGGAAATATGAAATCTCGCCCAGATCAGACATTTCGAATTCCTTGCTGAGATCACCTTTGAAATCTTTGATCTCACTTTTGAAGTTACCTGTTATCAACAAATCATCGACATAGAGACATAGTATAAGCAATTCACCATTGCTTCTTCTTACATATACTATATGTTCAGTTGTGCACTTCACAAATTCCTTCTCCCTTAGGAAACTATCAATTTTCTTATTCCAAGCTCTTGGAGCATGTTTCAATCCATACAGGGCTTTATGCAGCCTGTACACCTTTCTCTCTTCGCCATGTTTCACAAACCCAACTGGTTTTAACACAAACTTCTTCGTCTAAGGGTCTATTCAGGAATGCACACTTCACATCCATCTGACATATGTGCCATCTGTTTATTTCTGCTAGACCAAAAACCAACCTAATTGTTTCGATCCTAGCAACATGTGCAAAAACTTCATCGATGTCTATTCCTTCTTTCTGTAGAAATCCTTTCGCCACAATCCTTGCTTTGTATCAAGTTACATCCCCTTTGGGATTCATCTTCACTTTGTATATCCATTTGACATCAATTGCCTTCTTGCCTTGAGGCAATTCGACAAGTGACCGAGTGTTGTTGTCTTTGATAGACTTTACTTCTTTGTTCATTGCTTTCACCCACTTTGAATCCTTTAATGCTTCAGCTGCATTGTCAGGTTCGAAATATGCATAGAAAGCATAATGTACCAACTCACCTTAACCATCTATCACATCATCTGATGTGATCACACAATCTTGGAATCTTGCAGGCACGCATCTTGTTCTTTGAGGTCTGCTTGTACTTGGTTGATCTATAACTGTTGGTTCCTCTTGTCGAACTTCTCTTTCGACTTGAGTTTCTGGTTCTTTAAGTAGGATTTACACTAAATCTTTCTTGAAATTTTCAGTCCAATCCCATTCTTTAAGCTCATCTATGATCACATCCCTGCTGATCACAATCTTCTTGTTCACTGGGTCGAACAACTTGTAACCTCCTGTCGAATGATATTCAACTAGAATCATTTGACTCGACTTGTCATCAAGTTTTCTTCTCAACTGATCTGGCACATGTCTATGTGCAATAGATCTAAATACCTTCAGATGACTCAAGCTAGGCTTCACTTCACACCAGACCAACATTCTTCAAGAGTAATTCCTTCTAGCTTCTTTGTAGGACATCTGTTCAAAATGTATGATGCAGTCGACACAGCTTCATCCCAAAACTCTTTAGGTAAATTTTTGCCTTTCAACATACTTATCACCATATTCATGATGGTTCGATTCTTCCTTTCCGCAGTTCCATTATGTTGTGGAGTATAGGTTGGCACCACCTCATGCATAATCCCTTCCTTTTCACATAACTTGTCGAAGTCTTTCGGCACATACTCTCCACCACCATCAGTTCTCAAAACTTTTAGTTTTCGACCACTTTGTCTTTCGACCATAGACTTAAACTTCGCAAATACCTAGATCACTTCACTTTTATTCTTGATCAGGTAAGTCCATAGATTTCGACTGAAATCATCTATGAATGTAACAAAGTATTTTTTACCTCCCATCGAATCCACCTGGATTGGTCCACATACATCAGAGTATATGACTTCAAGAATAACCTTCGACCTGCTTCCTGCATCCTTGCTGAAGCTATTCTTGTGCTGCTTCGCTTGCACACATTCCCCACATACCTCATTTGGAATATCGATTTCTAGCAATCCTGAAACCATATTTCTTCTCTTCAAATCTCTGATGTCTCTGAAGTTGAGATGGTCTAGTTGATAATGCCATATCCATTTATATCTGCTAGCTACAGTCGAAAGGCACTTGTGCTCCATCACATTAAGTTCGATCTTGAAGGTTCTATTTTGAGACATATGAGCCTTCAAGATTAATCTTCCATTTGCATCGATGACTCTCATTATCTTATCTTTGATCGACACTTTATAATTCTTTTTGACCAACTGCCCTATACTGAGAAAATTGCTCTTCATGCCTGGTATGTACAACATATTGGAAATTCATTGAGGGCTTTATATTGACAAACCAGTCTTTCCTTCCATACATATGTGATGAGCATCCTGAATCCAAGTACCATTGATTCTTGAGTTTATCTTCATCTCTTGTTGTGACCATCAGCATCATCTCTTCTTCTTCATGTTTTGCAAACTTTGTATCACTTTCTTGATTCTTTCATTTTTCTGGACAATCACTCTAATAATGACCATACTTCTGAAAATTGTAACATTAAATGTGACTCTTGTCAGGTTTTCGACCACCACCTCTTCCTTTATTTGCAACACCACCTATTTAGTTGCCTTGGTATGGTCTTCTTTGATTCGACATGTTTCCTTCGTTCTGGTTTCCTCTACCATTCGATTTGTTGTAGCTGCCTCTACCTCCGTCGAACCATTTTCCTTTGCCTTTGGTTTCTTTTGTTGAATGTGCCTGCAAAGCCACATCACTCTTTAATTTTCCTGCAACTCTTTCAGTCATTCTTTGTTCATGAGATTTAAGCGTCCCTTAAAGCTCTTCCTTTGTCAATTTCGAAAAGTCTTTCCCCTCTTCTATAGCCACCACTACATGGTCGAACTTAGGAGCCAAAGATCTCAAGATCTTCGAAACAAAAACTCTTGTTGTTAATGTTTCTACATATACCTTGATTTGATTCACTAGTTTTGTAACCCTAGTGAAGAAATCAGATATGCTCTCACTATCTTCCATTTGAAGCAATTCATACGTTCTCTTATGAGTTTGTAACCTCACTTCTTTCACCTTTTCTGCACCACCAAAAGACTTCTCAAGTACATCCCAAGTTTCTTTTGTAGATTATGAATCACTCACTTTTCAAAATTTTCTAGACTCACACATTGATGAATTATAAAGAGTGCTTTATAACTCAGTTTCTCAATTTCTATGTGTTTCTTCTTTTCTTCTTCTAAAGCATTTTCTCCAAATGCTTCGAATCCATCTTTTACAAGATCCCAAAGATCTTGACCCCTGAACAAAACTTTCATCTATTTGAACCAATTCTCATAGTTGTCTACTTTCAGAATTGGTAGAGTTGGATAATTTACATTCCCATAATTCGCCACCGTGAATTTTTTTCTTCCTCAATCATTCTTGATCAATACTTCCCTTGAATCGAAATCGAGCTCTTGATACCAGATGTTGGAAATCCACCAAAATGTCTATGGTGAATTTCTACCAATCTTGATGAACAAGATTGATATCACCACACAGTGACAATGAATTATGAGAAAAGAAAAGAAAGAAGACACTTATTTTCTGCAGAGTTTGTCTCTGCCCATAAACAGTGGAAAAAATTTGTTATTCACTTGCAACTGTAAATTCTGTGAATATAACTTAATTGATTTAATTATAAAAATTAGGGGTTACTTCCTCTATTTATAGATTAAGCTTTCTCCCTAAGCCCAAAATTATAAAAGCCCAAAATACTTATTTTGGTACTAAATCAAATCTATTCTATTTTAGACTTAAACCAAACCTATCTAAATCTAAAACAAATCTAATATGTGTGCAGCTTGCTTCGATCCACAAGCTCTCCGACTGGGCAATGACTTCATTCGAGCAACCTACTTCGATCCACCTCTAAACCCTTCGACACACATAGTTCTGATACTATGAATTACAATTTAACAAAACGATCCCTAATTATGTCGTTAATTTGTAAAAATTATCATTAAATTACATGAGAGACCAAAAGTGAAAAATTTTAATAAAATTATTTTTTAAAGGAAATTGTGATACGGTGGGAGAATTGACTTGGTTGTTTTACGTTTGATCGCAATTATGCGGATAGCAAGAGTCGCCACCGACTTTTCTTTTATCCAAAAGGAAAGGCTAAAAAGAACAGGAAAGACCTTTAGAGATGTTTTCTTTAGTTCGGGGGGTAGATTATGAAAATGGAAGGTATTAGCATCCTTTTCATCCGCAGTTATCTACGGGCTCTTAGTTGCTTTCTAGATCACTTGCTTTTGTTTGAAAATGTGCTTTGTGTAGTTTTTGAAAGTATTTTGAAAAGGCGCCATCGTTTAGGCAAATTTTGTAATAGTTCTCGTTCGTAAGAACTTATACAAAGTGTTGATATTTTGAAAATGTTTCAAGTTTGAAAGTGTTGGTGTTTGTTTTGAAAGTAACAAGGATGTTTTGGTTTGAAAATGAGCAAGCAATTAGGAATATTCTACCTACTCAAAAGTCTTTTTTGTTTATTTCCTCTTTCCTTTGACATTCTTATTTTACCACGGATTGGTAAGTAACCTTATCTTTGGATGTAAAAGGGATGGGTAAGGGTCATCGTATAGTCATGAATATAAATGTTGTAAGATATCTTAGCATTTTATTTAAGGGACTAAGATCATTTTTGAAAGGCAACTTTGGATAGCGTCATCGAGGGACTATGATCTTGTATTTTTTTTGTTTGTTTTTGCTAAGACGTCTTACATGCGTATGATGACCATTTATTTCTCAAGGAAACAAGTGGAGTTAACCCTAGAGATGCAAAGTGTGCAAGTGTATCTTTTTCATGCTTGATTTGTCTTGTATTAGGGTTTTCTAAGCATTGATTTTATCTTTCCATACAAACCCTAATTACTAGCATTTATATAAAGCGATAAATTATGGAAAATAAATATTCTACGCTATTACATTATTAGGGGAGGGGGTGTACAAATTTACAAATGGGGATTTGCAAGAAAATTAAACCTAATTATCTATTACAACCATATTGAATATTGTACAAAATTGAAAATAAAATGCATGAATGCAAAAAATGGAAAAAGAAATGATTTTTGTTTGGATTTTTATGAAAGGATTTTAACCTAAACCTAATTAAGAAATAATTAATGAAAATCAAATAAAATTAACTTAAACTAATTAAAAAAAGAAATTAACAAAAAAATATTTTTTAGGTTTTTTATGAAAAAGTTTTAAGAATAATATAAAAATACATAAAAATGAATTAATTAAAATAAACCTAAATTCTAAATTAATTTTAATTTACAAGAAAATAATATAATATAATAATTAAACCTAATTATCTAAATATTAATAAAAGAAAGAAATTGGATTGTTAAGAAAATTGTTTTTGTTCTTTTTAGTTTTTATAAATAAAAATAAAAAATGAGTTTAAAAATAATAAAATAAATATTTTTGGATTTTTTTATTAATAATAAAAAAACTAATATTAGTAATAAAAATAATAACAAGAAAATATGAAAATAAAATAAACTAAAATAAAAATGAAAATGAAATAAAGAAATAAAATGGGTCAAGGGGGGTATGAAACATAATCATGGGGAAAGTCCGCAAAAATAATGAAAGCCCAATGTTTGGGACCCAGGCGCTGCAAACAAAAACCAAAAGAAAGTGAAAATATGAGAAAATAGCCAAAAGGGTACCACTGGGCTCGAACCCAGGTCCCTCTGGTTACAGGCGCGCGCTTTAACCACAGAGGTGGTGATATATCCGTTTACTTATATCAAACTATAAATATATATTACAAATCAAGTCCATGGCCTGAACTTCATCTTCAACCTCACGCCCAGCCAGAAAACCTGCAACTTATTCATCTCTCAACAAAAATGGAAAGTACAAACATGAAAGTTGTGGCATTTCTTCCCACGAATCCAACCATATAAATAACTAAATCTATAGATCCAAGATGAGCGAGAATTTTTCTGGCCCTAATTTAAAACCTAAAAATTTCAGAAACTTCAACTCCAAAATTCTCTAAACTCAGGTCATATAAATGCAAACTATGGATATGTACAGCTTCATGGAAATGGTATCTTGATGAACAAGTTTCATATTTGGACATATTTTGATGAATTGTGATCTTTGACACTTGATTTTAACCAAAAAGTCAAAGTTTGACTTTTTAGTATGCAATTGACTTTTGATCAGTTGACAGAAAATCAACTATCAATTAATTGACTTTGAGCAATATTTTGAGTCATGCCATTAGGTCAAAATGATGCAATTGAATCCTTGAGATCATGTTTCCAACCAATCAACCATTTGCTAGGTCAAAAATCAGAAATTGCCTTTTCTCAGTCAAAACCCTAATTTTGACCATTTTGCCCTTTTGATGATCTGATCAGATTTCTTGAGGAATTATGGTCCAAGCTTGATCAAATGACATATATGAGTTCACAATGTTGATATGGATAAAAAATTATGAAGTTTTACTGTAAATTGACCACAGTTGACTTTTCCCCAATACAACTTATTTTTAGGTCAACTGATCGACTGATTGAGCAAAAATGTGATCCAAGACTTGAAACTTGACATGAGAAATCTTGAGGGTCCATAATGATACATGAAAGTCATATGAGGCATTAAAAGTTCAATTATCCTTGTGCAATCTCAAACCCTAATTTCCAGACATCAGAACTTGAGGAGAGGTGTCTTGAGCTGATCAACCCAAGTGCAGTCTTGAACCAAATGAGATCTTATGAGAAATTACTTGATAAATGAGAGGGAAAATTTTGGGGTACAACAGCTGCCCCTGTTCAATCTTCTTAAACCTGAAGAGTTAGATTGGCGGATCCGCCAATCGTGACTTGAAGGTGGAAGATGATTGAACACTAGAGTGCCCAGAAATTTGCACTCGAAGATGAATTGTGAATGGGCTTATAGATGCCATTTGGAGGAATGGTGGAGATTTATCAGAGATGGGCTTGTAGATACCATCCAAAGGTGACTGTTGACAGAAAATGGACTAAGTCTGAACTTGATTTCAACTGGAAAAGAATCAGAATAAATATTTAGAGCGATTTATCTGAAACTGGCAGAAGTCTTGTATGTTGTTTGACTGGGAAGAATCAGAATAAATCTTGGAGTGATTTATCTGAACCATTGGAAAGTATTAGGATAAACCATTGAGAGGTTTAAACTGAACCAAAAGAGGTCTTGAATATTCTTTAACTGGAGAGAATCAGAGTAGATCTTTGAGCGATTTATCTGAACCAGAGAAAGTGTCTACTAGGAAAGAATCAAAATAAATTGTTGAGAGATTTATTTGAAACAGAGAATACGTCTGCGGGAAAGCATCAGAATAAACTGTTGAGAGATCTAAACTAAACTGGCAGGGATCTGGAGAAGAATCAGAACAAATTGTTGAAAGATTTATCTGAACCAGAGAAAACGTCTACAGGAAAGGATCAAAATAAACTGTTGAGAGATTTAAACTGAACTGGCAGGGATCTGGAGAAGAATCAGAACAAATTATTGAGAGATTTATCTGAACCAGAGAAAACGTCTGCGGAAAAGAATCATAATAAACTGTTGAGAGATTTAAACTGAACCAACAAGGGTCTGAAGGAAATATTTGTTATGTAGATGGTCGACCATTCCTTTCCCGGGAATTGATATATAATTGACTTATTGAAAATTTGACGATAATTTTCTGTTGATTGATCTTTCCTGAAAAGGTGAAGGGTTAGTTTCATGCAATGCCATGATGTATGAAATGCACAGCATAATGTTGTTTATCAAAATAAATTAGATCGTGTTGTATGCATCTGTGTTATCAATGCTATGACGTATGGATGTAATATATGGACACATTAATTGTTATGCCGCAACATTGCTGGAGTCGAGGAAAATAAATCCATGAGTACTTCTGGGAATGGGGAGTGTAAGTCTTCATATTTTAAAGTTGAAGTGTTGATAGATGAGTTTCCATTTATTAGAGAAATAAACTCTGTCGTGGAAGGGAAACGTTGTGCATTGCTTGTGGACCTCGTGAAATCCTGCTGGGGAATCCTGAGAAACTGGGCGACTTTCGCTGAGGAATCTTTGGAGTGGTAACTGGAAGTTTTGTTCCATCGAGGATGTGAGAGCACTTGATAACATTAGGCTACATACTGGAGATACGTTAGTGATCCTATAGTGGGATGTCCTGGTTTCCACTCTTGCTGGAAAAAGTACCTGCAGGGGATTTTATGGAATGGTCTGTAGATATTATCCTATTAAAGCCATTAGTGATTATCTTTTTATTTTTTGTTCCTCTTTTTTTGCTCATTTGTAAACAGTAATCATGTTCACATGCATATGTTCAAAAATAATCATTTGACATTTTTGCAAACAAAATACGGAAATAAAATAAAAACAGGTAGTTTTGTACTTTCAAAGGAATATCTTTGTATTAACTTGAATAAGTATTTTTTGTACAACGAGACGAACATCCTAGTAAGGGAGTGTCGTCGTAGAAAATGAAAATTGATACAAAGAAAAGATAGCTATGTGAAATAATCCCATGGGGTTCCCATTCTACTATAGCCTTCATGTCTCTGAGCGTCTCGTCCACTTTCTACTTTGTGCGAAGCTGATTAGATTGATTAGAACCATTTGAGTTTGTCAGTCGATACTGAAAGTTGTCTGTAAGGTTATTCAACGGGACATAGTTATACGCTTTAATTCCATAACTTTTTCCTGGACCGCCCTTTCGGGTTTTCAGTCCACCGGGATACCCTTTTTTGCCTAAGTCACCCTTTCGGGTTTTCAGCTTGCCGGGTGTACAGAGATTTTGTATTTTATCCCTAATTTTTGCCCGAACCTTTTCGGTTCTCCAAGATGCCCTAATTTTTTCCTAGGCCAGTCGACCTAGAGGGTCTTTATTCATGCGTAGCATCTTTTGACTATGTCCATGTTTACAGGATGCGGAAGGTCGTCGCCATCCATAGTGGTTAAGATCATTGCTCCACCAGAGAATATGCTTTTGATCACAAATGCTCCTTCGTATGTAGGAGTCCATTTGTCCCTGGGATCACCTTATGGCAATATGATACGCTTGATTACCAAGTCACCAACCCAATATACCTGACGTCTGACCTTCTTGTTAAAAGCTTTGATTATACGCTTTTGGTACATCTGACCATGACAGACAGCCATAAGCCTCTTCTCATTAATCAAGTTCAAATGGTCAAGTCGAGTTTGAATCCATTCATCTTGATTCAGCCCTTCATCTTTTATGATTCTCAGAGAAGGTATTTGGACTTCAATTGGTAGGACGGCTTCCATACCGTATACTAAATAGAAAGGAGTTGCCCTTGTTGACGTGTGCGTCGTGGTACGGTAACCATGGAGAGCAAATGGTAATTGTTAGAACAAATTTTGGTTCTAATCATATCGTAGAGTTTTGATGATAACAATGAAATAAATTTTGTGATATATATTTTATACTCTGACTTGTATGTTCTCTAAGATCAGATGAAGTTCTGTCTTACGCATCATAGAAAGAAACAACATTCTACGCAGGTATAAAGCAAACTCAGAAGGAAGCACTCAAAAGCAAACTCTGATGAAGAGCAATCCTAAGAAACTTCTGATAAAGCTAGTTGAAGAAAAGATCTAATAGAAGCACGCTGAAAGCAACATCTGATAAATGCAAGATTAAAGCAAACTCTGATGATCACATATTGAAGAATACTCTGATAGAAGAATAGATCTAGTAAACTCTGAATTAGCAACGTTGCAAGCAAACACTTCAACTTCCAGAGACAAGCTCTGACAGTACCGTTGGTTATTAAATGCTAAGACGGCTAACACACTCAAGTATACTACGCGCACTAGCATTGGAAACATAAAGACCAAATTTACTCGCTACATGCATCATTGCAAACACGCTTCATTAAATGCATGCACCATCATCAAGGCCTTAATGGTCAATTGGAAGCTGTGATACGGTGGGAGAACTGACTTGAGTTTTGCGTTTGTTTTTCGCAAATGTTTCGGTTGAGCAAGAGTCGCCACCGACTTTTTATTTTATCCTAAGGAAAGGTTAAAAAGCACAGCAAAAACCTTTGAGATATTTTCTTGGGTTCGGGGAGTAGATTATAGAAAGGGAAGGTATTAGCACCCTTTCTATCCATGGTTATCCATGGGCTCTTAGTTACTTGCTTAGATCACTTGCCTTTGATTTTCAATTGTTTGAAATGGTGCTTTCAATTGTTTGAAATGGTGCTTTGTGTGTGGGTTTGAAAATGTTTTGAAAAGAGGCCAATATGGTGGCAACCTTTGTAATGATTCATGTTTGAATGTATACAAAGGTGTATTTGTCTTTTGAAAAGTTTTCAAACCCACACACAAAGCACCATTTCAAACAATTGAAAGCACCATTTCAAACAATTGAAAATCAAAGGCAAGTGATCTAAGCAAGTAACTAAGAGCCCATGGATAACCATGGATAGAAAGGGTGCTAATACCTTCCCTTTCTATAATCTACTCCCCGAACCCAAGAAAATATCTCAAAGGTTTTTGCTGTGCTTTTTAACCTTTCCTTAGGATAAAATAAAAAGTCGGTGGCGACTCTTGCTCAACCGAAACATTTGCGAAAAACAAACGTAAAACTCAAGTCAGTTCTCCCACCATATCACAGAACTGGCGACTCTGCTGGGGAGTTGAGGTAACTTGGTCATGCTCTTCAGCCGAACCTACCTTGGTACCTTGGTGGACAAAACAACTAGATCGCTTAGACAATTCTAAATTGCCCCTGCTCCTGATGGCATATGTAATTAATCCTTTGTTTCGCATGTAAATATTCATGATTAACAATTAATGTCAAATGCATATATAAAAAATGAACATTGGACGTTCTTTGCAAAACAACAAAAAAGAAAGACGATGGGTAATTTGTCTGAAAAATTGAACTTGTATTGATTTTGAAATTTGCCTGTAATAAGTGTTTTTGTACAAGAGGTTGACGTCCTAGTAAGAGAACGCCGTCGAGCAAAATAGAATTTATACAATTTTGTGAAGAGGAAACAAAACAACTATGTGAAAAATAATCCCACTGGGTTCCAACTCTGCTATCGCCTTTATATCTTCAAGCGTCTCATCACTTTGCTGTTTAGTTGAAGATGAAGCTGATTGATTGGCAACGTCTGAACCTGATAGTTGATGCCGAATTCTGGATGCAAGGTGATCCAATGAGTCATAGTATTACGCTTTACCCCTAACTTTTTCCTGGACCGCCCTTTCGGGTTTTCAGTCCACCGGGATACCCATTTTTGCCCAAGCCGCCTTTTCAGGTTTTCGACTTGCCGGGTGTACAGATTTTTTTCATTTCATCCCTTATTTTTGCCCGAACCCTTTTGGTTCGCCGGGAAGCCCTTATTTTTGCCTAGGTGTGTCAACCTAGCGGGTCTTTAATTCATGCGTAGTATCTTTTTACTATGTCTGCATTAGCAGGGTGAGGAAGGTCGTCACCATCCATGGTGGTTAGAATCATAGCTCCTTCTGAGAAGATATGTTTAACCACAAATGGCCCTTCGTACGTAGGGGTCCATTTGCCCCTGGGATCACTTTGAGGAAGAATGATGCGCTTGATTACCAGGTCTCCGACTTGATACTCTTGTCGTCTGACCTTTTTGTTAAATGCCCTGATCATCCGTTTTTGGTACGTCTGACCATGACAAATAGCATTGAGTCTCTTTTCGTCAATTAGGTTTAGTTGATCAAGCCGAGTCTGGATCCAATCATCTTCGCTCAATCCTGCATCCTTCATTATCCGGAGAGAGGGTATCTGGACTTCGATAGGCAAGACTGCCTCCATGCCATAGACCAAGGAAAAGGGAGTTGCCCCTGTTGACGTCCGTGCTGAGGTACGGTACCCATGAAGAGCAAACGGTAACATTTTGTGCCAATCTTTGTAGGTCACTGTCATCTTCTGCACAATCTTCTTGATGTTCTTATTCGCTGCTTCTACAGCCCCATTCATCTTCGGCCGGTAGGGAGAAGAGTTGTGGTGCTGTATCTTGAATTGCTCGCAGAGCTCAGTGATCATCTTGTTGTTAAGATTGGTACCATTATCCGTAGTGATCCTCTCAGGTACACCGTATCGACATATCAAGTTATGCCGAATGAACCGTGCCACGACGTTCTTGGTTACGGTAGCATAGGAAGCTGCTTTAACCCATTTTGTGAAGTAATCAATCGCTACCAGGATGAAGCAGTGTCCGTTGGATGCCGTAGGTCTAATTTCACCGATCATATCAATGCCCCACATTGCAAAAGGCCAAGGTGACGTCAAGACGTTCAGAGGAACCGGAGGAATGTGCACCTTATCATCATAGATCTGGCATTTATGACAAGTTCGAGAATGCTGATAACAGTCGGCTTCCATTGTGGACCAGAAATATCCTGCCCGAAGGATTTTCTTTGCCATGGTATGTCCACTGGAATGTGTTCCGAAGGTACCTTCATGTAGCTCTGCCATGATCTTTTCTGCTTCAGTCTTATCTACACAACGGAGTAAGGTTGAATCATGGTTTCTCTTGTAGAGAATGCCGTTGCTGAGGAAGAACTTTGCCGCAAATCTTCTCAGGAACTTCTTGTCATTAACAGATGCGCCTCCGGGGTATTCTTGATCTTCAAGGTACCTCTTCACTTCATGATACCAAGGCTTTTCAGTTACCTCTTCGGTCTCGAGATCGCAGCAATGTGCAGGTTCATCCAACTTCCAAATAATGATCAGGGGAGCCTCGTTGTCCCATTTGACTTTGAACATAGAAGACATCGTAGCCAACGCGTCCGCTAACTGATTCTCCTCTCTTGGTAAGTGTTCAAAGGTTATCTCTTCGAAGTGGGGAATCAACGTCAACACATACTCCTTGTAAGGAATAAGATTTGGGTGTTTCATATCCCACTCGCCTTTGACCTGATTGATCACGAGAGCGGAATCTCCGAAGACACTTAGAAACTTGATCCTTAAGTCAATTGCAGCTTGAAGACCCATGATGCATGCCTCATACTCCGCCATGTTGTTGGTGCAGTTGAAACATAGCCGGGCGGTGAGTGGGGTATGAGTGCCTTTAGGGGATATGATCACAGTGCCGATACCATTACCCAAAGCGTTTGAGGCTCCGTCAAAGTGCATAGACCATCGGGATCCTTCCTCAGGTTCTTCATCCGGTCCAGGTACTTCACAATCAGTCACTACCATGATATCCTCGTCTGGAAATTCAAAGTTCATCGACTGGTAATCGTCCACTGCCTGATGTGCCAAATGGTCTGCCAATACACTTCCCTTGATTGCTTTTTGAGTCATGTACTGGATGTCATATTCCGTCAAGATCATCTGCCATCTTGCTATTCTTCCAGACAGAGCAGGCTTTTCGAATATGTACTTGATTGGATCCATTTTTGAAATCAACAGAGTAGTGTAAGTCAACATATACTGTCTCAGCCGGCGAGCAGCCCATACCAAAGTGCAGCAAGTTTTCTCGAGCAGTGAGTATCGGGTCTCACAATCGGTAAACTTTTTGCTAAGGTAATAAATGGCGTGTTCTTTTCGGCCAGACTCGTCATGTTGCCCCAGCACACACCCCATTGAGTTGTCCAGTATAGTATTAGAGGCCTCCCTTCAACCGGCGGCATAAGAATGGGTGGTTCTTGGAGATACTCTTTGATTCTTTCAAAAGCTGCCTGACATTCATCGTTCCAACGTACTACTTGATCTTTCTTCAGCAGCTTGAAGATTGGTTCACAGGTAGCAGTTAGATGCGAGATGAATCGGGCAATGTAGTTCAAACGTCCTAGAAAGCCTCTGACTTCTTTCTCTGTCTTGGGAGTTGGCATCTCTTGTATGGCTTTCAACTTGGAGGGGTCCACTTGAATACCTTTGTCGCTCACGACGAAACCTAGTAGTTTTCCAGATCTTACCCCAAAGGTGCACTTGTTTGGGTTCAACCTCAGCTTGTACAACTTCAGACGGTCAAACAGCTTCTGTAGATGGTCAAGGTGTTCCTCCTCAGTTTGGGACCTTGCAATCATATCATCGACATATACCTCGATCTCATGATGGATCATGTCATGAAATAAAGCAACCATGGCACGTTGGTAGGTTACCCCAGCATTTTTCAACCCAAAAGGCATGACCTTGTAGCAAAAGGTGCCCCACTGAGTAACAAAAGTGGTCTTCTCCATGTCTTCAGGAGCCATCTTGATCTGATTATAACTGGAGAAGCCGTCCATGAAGGAGAATACTTTATGTTGAGCAGTGTTGTCAACCAGAACGTCGATATGAGCCAGAGGGAAATCATCCTTAGGGCTCGCCCTGTTCAAATCCTGTAATCAACACACATTCGAACCTTACCATCCTTCTTCGGCACTGGAACCACGTTGACAATCCACTGAGGGTAAGAAGTCACTGCTAGAAACCCGACATTAAATTGTTTCATAACCTCAGCTTTGATTTTCTCGGACATTTCTGGACGCATACGGAGGACCTTCTGTTTTACCGGAGGGCATTCTTCCTTGGTAGGCAGGTGATGAACCACAATGTCGGTATCCAAACCAGGCATGTCTTCGTAAGACCAAGCAAAGATTTCCACATAGTCATGCAGCATTTGAATCAACCGTTGTTTCACACTGAGCTCTAGATTGGCACCAATCTTGACTTCCTTTCTGTCTGTCTCAGTACCCAGATTTACCGTTTCCACTGGCTCTTCATGTGGCTGAATGGCCCTCTCTTCCTGGAGTAGGAGTCTTGCAAGCTCACCAGGCACTTCGCAATCATCTTAACCTTCGTCTTCGGCTAAGTTGATCGGATTTTCGAAGTCATAACTGGCAGTAGCAGAGTCGTTACCAGTGAGATCCAGAGTGGATTGGAACCTGTATAGGTGAGTGTGTGTAAATATAGCTGTTTTGAAATATATAATAAAGAAAGAAAAGGAGCGCAAGCTTTTGAAATGCAACAAACTTCCAATGTTTTGATTAATGATATATGAAAATGACACACAAAATCCCTCACAAATGAAGCCACGGTGCCCCGTGTAAGACACTGAGCCATAAAAGTTTCAAAATATTGTCTGTTACAAATTCAAAACAAAAGAGTTCATTACTGAGTGACAAAAGTAATAGGTGTGAAGTCTTTGGCAGTCCAGTTGCTTGGTCCACCGTCGGTTGTTGGGTAGATCCAACTGTCGAATTCAGATTCCTCCACGTCGTCTTCAATAGCATTTACTCCCGGGTTGGTGATGAACACAGGAGGTCTTCCAATATTTGCCTTACGAACAGCCCTCTGAGCTTCTGCAGTGAAACCCAAACCAAACTTGTCAGTCTTTGGAGTGAAATCCGGAAGTCGGCCCCAGTTTGCGCACTCACCCTTCTCAATCACAGCCCGGGCATCCTTTAAGGAAGCCATCTTTAAAGGAGGGTCTTCAATCACAGTTTCAGCTGATGCCAATGTCTGAGGAACTTCTTCAAAGTGCTGGAATGGAGTCTCAATGAATTCCCCATCCATTTCTATGTACCGGAACGAGTTGAGGTGGCTGACCATATACTCTTCCTCCCCCTGAACTGTAACAATCTTCCCTCTGACCGGGTACTTAAGCTTCTGATGTAGTGTGGAGGTTATAGCTCCAGCCTTGTGGATCCATGGACGACCCAGCAAACAAGAATAGGATGGTCGGATGTCCATCACATAGAAAGTAGAATCAAAAACTTGAGAACCAACCCTGATTGGAATGTCAACTTCCCCATGTACCATCCTTTTGGACCCGTCAAAGGCCCGGACAACAATGTTACTTGGCTTGAGCTCTAAACCCTCACAATCCAGCCTGTCTAAGGCTTTCTTGGGTAATAAGTTCAATGAAGAACCGGTGTCTACCAACACATGGGCAAGAGTAGTGCCCATGCATTCAATGGAGACATGCAGGGCGTCGTTATGGTTCTTTCCTTTGGCAGTCAGATCGGCGTCAGAGAAGCCCAAACCATTATCGGCAGTCAAGTTGGCCACACAATCGGTAAATTGATCAGCAGACGTTTCTTGTGGCACATGGGCCGTCTTCAGGAAGGAAATCAGGGCCTTGGCGTGGGCCTCTGAACACAACAACAGTGATAGCATAGAAATTTTTGATGGGGTGTGCCCCAGCTGCTCAACCACGTTGAATTCACTCTTCTTAATGATTTTGAGAATCTCTTCCATCTCTTGCTGGGAAGCTTCAATAGTGGTTGTCTTTGGTGCCTCCGTCAGGGCAGGCAAATCAGTAGCAATCCCTTTGCCCCGAGCGTCAGATGACTCGGCAGCATGGGTAGAAACAGGAACTTGATCAGGAAGGGAAGCAGGCACACTTGCAGGTGTGATGATAAGAGGTCTCTGAATAGCTGGTGGCGCAATATCTGGTGAGAACAACCTACCACTGCGAGTAACTTTGGCAGGTCCGGTGATGTTACTGACGTTGGTACTTGTATCGAACTCTTGTTTTATTCCGAGCACATAAACATCTGCCCCATAGTGCCATGGGACAGCTTTGTCGGATGTATAAGGGAGAGGCCCTGGAACAGTGATGATGATAGGAGCAATCTTCTGAGTGGACATGATTTTGACAGGCTTCTTTGAAGGAGCCTTAGGAGGTTTGTTGAAAATAGTGACAATAGAAACTTCTTCAGTAGGGGTAGCAGGGACGAAAATCTTCTCGAACAAGATTTCTTTGCTATCCATCAGGCTTTGGATACCTGATTTCAGCAACGGATAACCAACAGGTGAAACAACACATAGAAGGCAACCTTTACTACATCCCGGAAATAAACCGGCTAGCAACAGGTTCCTTTTGATAGTCAATAAAGGAGTAACAATATCATCCACGGAGGCCACATACAGGTCTTCTTCCACAGCATTCACTCCATGCTGCGGCATGGGAGCGGTCACAACATTGGGCCTTTCGGGCGCCTCGAACTGTATTTCTTTAGCATCAATAAGGTCCTGAACCTTATTCCCCAGAGCCCAACAATCGTCTGTAGTATGCCCCGGGATGTCAGAGTGATAAGCGCAACGGGCGTTGGGGTTGTACTTTGGAGAGGCTGTGTTCACTACCTTCGGAGCTTCTTTGACAGTTACCAAATTGGTTGACAGTAGTTGCGGAAAAATCCGAGACAGGGTCATGCTGAGCCGAGTGTACTGTCTTTTGGGTCTCTCACCCCTTGGTTGGTTATACTGCTGAGGAGCAGCAGCAGGCTTTGAAATTACCAACGCATTGACAGCTTGGCGGCGTTCTGGCTTAATTTGTCTTCTGGGACCATACACAGCACTGGCTTCCTTCTTGAAGGGCTTCTTTTCAGTATTCGAGGAGGCACCTTTCTGTATCTTTCCCGACTTAATACCAGCTTCTATTCTCTCACTAGTCAAGATCAAATTTGTAAACCCAGCAGAAGAATTACCAATCAGATGGTTGAAGAATGGACCAGACAGGGTTCCTAGGAACATGTCAACAAGTTCACGGTCTGTCAAAGGTGGCTGCACCCTTCCAGCCAGGTCTCTCCACTTTTGCGCATACTCCTTGAATCCTTCGCCCGTCCCCAGTGACATACCCTGGAGTTGGGTACGCGTAGGAGCGAGGTCAGAATTGTACTGATACTGTTTATAAAATGCGGTAGCCAAGTCCTCCCAGTTTCGAATACTGGCTCCATCCAGTTGATAGAACCATTCGAGTTGAGCCCCTGAAAGGCTATCCTGAAAGAAATGGATCCAAAGGTTCTTGTCTGCAGTGTAAGGTTGGATCTTCCTTACATATAATCTGATATGCATTTTCGGGCAGGACAGCCCGTCATACCTTGCAAAAATTGGCACTTTGAACTTAGGGGGGATCACAATTCCAGCAACTAATCCCAAATCTTCGAAATCTAAGCCGGGAACTCTCTGCAGCTCCATAGCTTCCAACCTGTCTTCCAAGCTTTTGTACTTATCGTCGGCGGGTGGGTATTGTTGTTCTGAGTAGTCTTCGTCTTCTTCAGCCTCCTCTTCTTCAACTTCGGATTCAGACGGTACCGCAGCCCCTTTTCCTTTACTGGTTCCCTCTTCAGACGTAGGGGGAAATTCAAGAACTCTTTTGGCTTCACCCTCAAACCTTCTTCCTAGGGTAGCCACCCCGACTCTCTTCTTCTTCTTTTTCACTTGCTCTTTGTTCCCAAGCAGGGTTTTTAGATCCTCCTGACCCTTTGCCAAGGTCATCAGGAGATGTTGAAACTGTGAGTTTTGAGACTGCAAGTCTTTGACCGTCTGTTCGAGATCCATCTTACTGAAATAAACAGCAGAAAGATAAGGAAACCTGGTGTGGAGACCTGCTTATGCGCATGATAAATGATATGTTTGTTTATGCAATGCATTCAAGGGTTTAGAAAATTCAAAATTGTTGCAAACAAAAAGAACGCACGTCATATTAATAAGAAGAAATTTGTCAGTACATAAATGCCCCATGGGCCAAATATTACAAAAAACTTCTCAAGGTAAAAAGACGTTGCGCATCCTCTTTGGTGCGATGTAGGTGTTGAGGGTCTCTTCCTCATGGAGTCGGCGGGTAAGCTCCAAAACCTTCTTCTCACTGGCGTAGAAGCTGGCTTCAAAAGTATTCTGTTCCTCCTTGAGTTGGATCCAACTCTTCTGCATCTCCTCCCATGATGTAGGCATGTCAGGATATAAGATGGTGTAGGGAACCTCTCCTTCCTTAACAGGCTCTTTAATCACAGGGAGAACATGAGGATAAGGCATCATTAGACTCTGGGCTCGGGTTCGTACCCACTTGAGATAAGGCTCAAGAGGGATGGAGTTCTTGTGCCCCAATGTCTTGCTGTCTACCTTGTTAGGCATCCTCCAAGCTCTGATGAATCTTTGGCGAAGTCCTTGCGCATCGTTGTCGAAGTCAAAAACTAGGTCAGGAATCAACATGTCGTGAGGGCCATCCCTCCGTGCATATCCAAATTGTCTCAAAGCTAGGCAAGGGTTGTAGGTGATGCCTCCTCTAATGCCAAGTAATGGAACATTAGGGAACTCTCCACAACGATCGACGATGATGACATTTTCTCTGGACCGAGAACACCAATGTACGTCAGAGTGTGTAAGGGTCATCAACCGTTGTGACCACCTTAGGCCTTGGTCATTCTTCAAGACAAATTGTGGAAGGTGCGAAATAAACCACCTTGCAAGGAGAGGAGTACAACACATGAGAACACCCCTCTTTCTCATTGTTCGTGTGTAAAATGAGTGAAGAATGTCCCCAAGCAATGTTGGTATTGGATTTCTGGATAAGAAGATTTTGACGGCGTTGACATCTATAAGCTGGTCAGGATTTGGGAACAAGACCAACCCATAAATGAGGAGTGCCACAATTTATTCAAAGGCTTGTAGGTCCAATGAATTCCAACACTCTTGTGCCTTCTCAAACAAGAATTTTGCTAAGAAGCCTTTGACACCGCTTCTAGTTTACCAATGCCCCTTGATGTCAGATGGTTGCAAGTGTAGTGCTTGAGCAACATCTTCAGGCTTTGGTTCTTTTTCTGTACCGTTGTAGGGTAGTTGATTAAGAATAGGAATTCTCAAGAGTTGAGAAAATTCCTCCAAAGTGGACACCAATTGATAGTCGGGGAAAGTGAAACAGTGGTGAAGGGGGTCAAAGAACTGGAACAACACCTTTACCATGTCCTCTTCAATGATAGTGTTGACTAGGCTGAGCAGTCTACCATGTCTTTCACTGAAGGGAGAGCTTTCTGGAATTCTGGATGTGAGCTCCTTGAGTTGAGGAGGGATTCTCACAAGGTTGACTTGGATAGTTTTCCTGCGAAGAACTTCCATGACCTACAAAATAAGAACAAAGATGAAGATCTAAACCCTTGAAATGGTTAGTGAATGCATATGATGCTTTATGATGCTCATGATGTATGCACAAACATATGTACAAGCAATTCACACAAAACCCTAGTTTCAGGCTTGCATGAGGTTTCATAGGTAAGTACCCTCTTGAGTGTAGTTGGCTTAAAAACCTGTTCTATAAATAGTAACCGGGTTCTAAGGAGCTCAATATCATTGGATTGTTTCCCATGTTCATTGTTTTGGTTTATCCACTTAACTAGCGACCAAAATATTCCAAGAAAACAACCCTCAATGAGTGTAGTATCGAGTATCTACCAACTTCGGACTGCACCAAAGCCGGTCATCTCACTACCCCTAATAAAAGGCCAAGATGGTCAAGTAAGGTTCTAGGTCATTAGTGCTTAGTGACATCACTCAGCGGCCCCGTACTCTCCTTGATTGAACTCAAGGGTTACCGGTACTCACAAATATGTCGCACTAATATAGCTATTGCTTCAACCGTGTCGGTATACCCCGCACAGTTTCCACAATGTATTGCTATCTATGAATGTTTCCCCAAATCCGGGTGTAGGATTTCAAGCCCAAACAAGAGAACCAAGATATAAAACAATCAAAGCAAACAATTAGTCATGCAAGAGGGTGATCTAAGCCCTAAGGTTACTCCACTTTAAAATTCCCCAGCAGAGTCGCCAGTTCTGTGATATGGTGGGAGAACTGACTTGAGTTGGCATTTGTTTTCGCAAATGTTTCGGTTGAGCAAGAGTCGCCATCGACTTTTTATTTTATCCTAAGGAAAGGTTAAAAAGCACAGCAAAAACCTTTGAGATGTTTTCTTGGGTTCGGGGAGTAGATTATAGAAAGGGAAGGTATTAGCACCCTTTCTATCCATGGTTATCCATGGGCTCTTAGTTACTTGCTTATATCAACTTGCCTTGATTTTCAATTGTTTGAAATGGTGCCTTGTGTGTGTGTTTTGAAAATGTTTTGAAAAGAAGCCAATGTGGTGGCAACCTTTGTAATGATTCATGTTTGAATGTATACACAGGTGTACTTATCTTTTGAAAAGTTTTCAATGTTTTTGAAAGTTGTTTTGAAAGTGTTTGTGGAGTGTGGTTTGAAAAAAGTAGGCAAGCGTTTTTGCAAGTTGGATCAAGTAACTAAGAGTTTGTATACTCCTAATATTTACTCAAAGGTTTTCTCTATGTTTTAACCCTTTTAACAATTTTATTCCACCATTGTATTTGGTGGACAATCTTGTGTTAGGATGTGAACGGGACGGGCGCGGGTCATCGTTTAGACCATGATTGCAATGGTGCCAAGTGTCTTTGGGCGATTTTTCCTTTAAGGGACTTGATCATTTTTAGGCAACTTTTGAAAGCGTCATCGAGGGACTATGATCATTTGAATTGTTTTGTTTTTGCCAAAGAAACTCAACATGCAACATGGCCCATTATTGAAGGCAACAAGTGGAGTAACCCTAGGGGTGCAAGTGTGATTGGTGTTGTCCATTTTCATGCTTTGTTATCTTTGAATTAGGTCAAGCTATTTGTTTGGTTGATTTTTGCATACAAACCCTAAGTCTATCATGGCATATTTAGAAAGCTTTTAAATGCGAAAAATAAAATCCTAAATTATTACAACACAATTTATGGGATGGGGGGTACAAATGTTTAAATGGGGGATATTTAGCAAGAAAAATTAAATCTAAACTATTACATCCAAATTGAATATACAAATGATTTAATATACAATAATTAAATAAAAATACAATAAATATGCAAGATGCAAAAAATGATTTTTATATGTATGTAAAAGTGTTTTTCATGTGACAAATAAACAAAAATAAAAAGGTTAATTTTTTGGGTATTTTTCATGTTTAAGGCAAAACTCTAATTTTGCTAAATAAAAGCATTTATTATTTAATATATACAATATTTGTTAACTATATACAAAAAATAAATAAAAAGGAAGTATATTGTAAAAAAGTGATTTTTGAGGTCAAATATTAATAAAAATAAAAATGCATTATTTTTGTATTTTTTCCCTAAATATTCTAATAAATATATAAGTATTTATATTATTTACTAAATATATTAAATATGTACAAAAATAAAATATTTAATATTTACAAAAAAAGTATATTTTTTAGAAAATGTTTTCAAAAGATAAAATAAAATAAAATCAGAACATAAAATGTATTTTGTATTATTTTTGTATTTTGAATAAAAGGCAATATGTTTATTTACATGTATAAATTCAAATAAAACAAATAAAAATCTAAATAAAATGCAAAAATGGTTGAAAAAATGTTTTTAATATTATTTATATTTTGACAAAAAATAATAAGTCAGAAACAAAAAGAAAAAGTCAAAAATAGTTAAAAAAAATACACAATGGGCCAAGGGGTGTAAGTGGAAAACAAGTGGTGCAAATAGAAAGAACAAGTCAGGCCCAGCCCAAAGCAAGCTTCTTCAACCTCCAGCAACAATTTTGTCAAAAACGCGCGCCTTTCCTACCTTATTCAAACATCCTGATTCTTTGATTTTTAACAGAAACTTATAACACAAAAAATGTAAAGCATCAAACCACGAATTCACACATATAAAGAACTTGATCTAACTCTCAGAAATGAGAGAGAATTTCTTCTCCCCCAATTCCTGACCTAAGTTTTTTCTAATGTTCAGGTCCAAAATTCTCTCAGCATACACAACATAAATGAAAAGTAACTACATGGATGGCTTCAGGGCTATGATTAGAACATGCTTTCTTCACAAACTTAAGCCTAAATATGCTTGGATAGAGAGATAGATGTTCAAAAACTTACCTATTCAGCTTGAATCGTGTATGAATATGGAGGTACTTTCAATGTAATGTGAGGACTTGTATAGCTTGCTTGAGGTCCAGGGATGCTTCTCCAACCTCTAGCTTGCTTTGGAACTAACTGAAACGAGCTATGGAAGTTAACCTGCACAACTAAAAAAATGAAAATGGTGAACTTGGTTAGAGGTGTTACAGTCTGTAGCTAGGGCTTGGGATAACTTCAATGGATGGTAGGGAGTGTGTTTGAACAAGCTTTGGCCAAAACGCACGAGCAAACTGAGTTGTGCAACTCAATCTGCAGGGATGCCCTGTTTTGTGCAGCAAAATGGTGTTTCTGTGTTTGAGGAGGTATTGAAGGTGGTTGGATCGTGTTTCAGGTCAGTTGAGGAGTATGGAATGTGTTCACAATGTTTGCTTAGGCTTGTCTTGACAGGAATGTAAGTTGTTGTTCAAAATGCCAAGTTTCTTCTCTCTTAAGCAAAAGTTGTCAAGTTGGGTTATAGGCCAAGGCAGATCCCTCAAGCATGCTGCATAATCTCTCCTTGATCAGTGGGATTAGTCCATAATCTTGTGCCTAGAAGATATGCTTTGTACTTCTTAGATTTGTGTTTGACATAAAGTTGATCTTTACAAGAATAGATAAAATGCTTTTTCTATATATGGATTAATTTGGCATGTAATGGTTAAACACACAAGATAAGGCTTGAACACAAAGGATTTGCATTAAATTATTGAGTGTAAGAAGGATTAGAGGCCTGTAACTAGCTTTGTGCAAGCTGATTTCAAAAATGCCCAAGTTATGAACATGCATTTGGCCATGAATCAAAGTGACTTTTGCCCATATTGACAAATTCGATTCTCCCTAACCACAAGGGTGTTTGAGAAGTTCTTGGACAATTTGGAAAGCTTGGAATGTGTACTACAATCCATCTTTGTAATGCAAGTTGAAATTCCAAGTGGAAGCATGTGAAAAGTGGCCATGAAGTTAGGCAAAAATCCTGCCTAGAATAGGTCAAAACATTTCTAAGTTAAGAATGTTTTGCACCCTTGTTCCAAAAATCATAACTTGAGATACAAGCTTCTTTTGAGGAAACTTTGTGAATCAAAGTTGTAGATTTTTCAATGGAATATAACTTTCATGTTTTGAGTTTTGTTTGAATCCAAATGTATCTTTATGAAAAGATAGGACAAAGTTAGGAAAAAATTAGGAAGTTTCATAACTTAGAAAATTTCTAAGTTATGAAATTTCTTCATTTCAAACCCTAATTTGTAATTCTTGGTTTCTTGATGAACAAGTTTCATAATTTGACATGTCTTGATGACAAATGAATCTTGGCACTTGATTTTGACCAAAAAGTCAAAGTTTGACTTTTCAGTATACAATCAAATTTTGCTCAGTTGACTGGAAAATTCATCTGTCAATCTTGTGTATTTGAGATCTTTTGAACTTGTTGAATGTGTCAAGACAATGCCATTGGGTCCTTGAGTCCATATGTGAGCTTGGTTTTCCATTGGCTAGGTCAAATAGTCAAAAATTGCCTTTGTGCAGTCAAAACCCTAAAAATGACCATTTTGCCCTTTTGGTGATCTGATCAAATTTCTTGTAGATTTGTGATCCAAACTTGATCAAATGGTCCATATGAGTTCATAATGTTGATGTGGGTCAAAAATCATGAGGTTTGACTGTCAATTGACCACAATTGACTTTTTCCCCAATACAGCTGACTTCTAGGTCAATTGTCCAATTGACTGGGCAAAGATTGGAATCAAGACTTGAAACTTGGTATGGATAAACTTGTGAGTCCAACATGAAGCATGAAAGTCATCTTGGGCATTTTAGGTCAAAACATCTTTGTGCAAACTCAAACCCTAATTTGGGTCAACAGTGCAAGGAGAAGTCTTGAGCAGAGCAAACCCTAACTTGATTTTGAACTTTAAGGGTCTTGTGGTGAGAAAATATTGATGAAATGGGAGGGCAAATTTTGGGGTACAACAGAAGCTATATATAGAAGACCTTTTGTATCAAAGAAAGGTTACTGACTTACGTGAAATATACTTACACTCACTGTTTTCATACTTGTAAACTAATACTGTATAGTGGGTAGTTCTTAAGCATTGGCAAACAATCTTAGTGAAAAATCACAGTTGTGATAAAGCTTTTTAGAAGCAAATCTTTTTCACTACTATTAAGAGACATGTAAGTGTTCCTTGAGAGACCAGTTTGGTCAGATTTCTCAAGAGGGCTAGGACTAGTTGAGTCTTAGAGGTTTTAGTCACTTGCAGTTAGCTTGTGCATTGTATTGTTAGTCACACCAGTTTGGTTGTGCGCTTGTAATCAGTTTGATTATAATGGATTAAGTCCTCGTTGAGAGAGGTGAAATCACCTTGGAGGGTGTACTGGAGTAGTTTGAGTTTCAAACAAACCAGGATAAAATTACCAGTGTCCTTACATTAGTATTGCACTAGAAAAGAAGACAAATTATTCAACCCCCCCCCCCCCCCCCTTCTAAGTGTTTTCTCAACCTTTAATTGGCATCAGAGCTCTAGTTCTGGGTGTAAACACCTAATAGTGTCAGAAAAAGATCTAGAAGGAAAACACTATGGCATCTGAACAAAACAACAACGACTGCACCAAACCTCCTGTGTTTGATGGAGAAGACTTTGAATACTGTAAGGATAGACTAGAAAGTTTCTTTCTAGGTCACGATGCTGATATATGGGATTTGGTCCTTAACGGGTACACTCATCCAGAAGATAAAGACGGAAACAAAATTGACAAAAGGAACATGGATAAACAACAAAAGCTAGATTTCAAGAATCACCATAGAGCCAGAAACATCTTTCTGAACCCTATCTCGAAAAATGAATATGCGAAAATCACCAACAGAGATACAACACATGACATGTTTGAATCCCTCAATATGACTCATGAACGAAATGCTCAAGTAAAAGAGACAAAAGCTCTGGCTCTCGTTCAGAAGTATGAAGCATTCAAAATGGAAGAAAATGAGTCTATTGAAGTTATGTTCTCGAGATTCCAAACTCTAATTGCTGGCCTAAGAGTTCTGAACAAAGGATACACCAAGGCAGACCATGTTAAGAAAATCATTAGAAGTTTACCCAGAAGATGAGCACCTGTGGTCACTGCATTGAAAGTATCAAAAGATCTGAATAACGTTTCCCTTAAAGAACTTATCAGTGCTTTAAGGAGTCACGAGATAGAACTTGATGAACATGAGCTTCAGAAGAAAGGAAAGTTTGTAGCTCTTAAATCTATTAAAAAATTTGAAAGTAACGCTTTTCAGGCAGAAGAAGGAAACTCTGAAGATTTTCCATCAGAAGAAGACGAGTTATCTCTGCTCTCCAGAAGGATCAATCAGATGTGGAAGCATAGACAAAAGAAGTTCAGAAACTATAAGAGGTCAGAAGATAAACCATAATCTTCAGGACATAAGAAGTCAAGCAGAAGAGATATAGTCTGCTATGAATGCAAAGAACCTGGACACTACAAAAGTGACTGTCCCAAGCTGCAAAGAGAAAGACCTAAGAAAAAGGTTGGTAAAAAGAAAGGCATGATGGCCACCTGGGATGATTCAGAATCATCTGAAGCTGAATCTGACTCAGAAGATGAACACGCTAATCTAGCGTTTATGGCTACCACAACAGATAACTCAGACTCAGAACCAAAAGAGGTATTCTCTGAATTCTCTAGAACTGAACTTGCTGAAAGCCTATCTGAACTGCTTGAAAACTACAGTAAACTCAAAATTAAATACAAGAAACTCAAAAAGAATCTTGCATCTGATCTTGAGAAACTTGAAACAGAAAAATCTGAACTTAAAGAAAACATTTTTAAACTCAAAGAAGATGTTCAAAAATTTGAAAAGAACTCTATTTCAGATTCTGCTTCAAGTTTAAAAGATATTCTAAAAGAATATGACTCCAGTTTTCAAACGTTTCTCGCTAAAAGCATAGATAGAAGCAAAATGGCTTCAATGATCTATGGTGTTAGTGGAAATGACAGAAGAGGTATCAGGTACAAAGCTCCCAGAGGGAAATAAATATATAAACCTAAGCCCGTTGAGGAAATGGTTATATCATATAAACCACTACACAAGCAATTTAATTTTGGGCACACATATGATATCAAATACACTTCTCACTCTGAAAATTCCTATGCAAAATCAAAGTTCAATCTGAACTATAGAAACTCTAACCAAAAAGGACCCAAAAAGAAATGGGTACCTAAGGAGAAAATAATATATGTTGTAGATATCCTTAACAACTCAGTTGAAACACCAGTCATGGTACCTGGACTCTGGATGCTCGCTTCATGTGACGGGAAGAAAGTCTATGTTCCAAAGTCTGGAACTTAAATCAGGAGGTGATGTCAAATTTGGAGGAAATCAAAAAGGAAAGGTTATTGGTTCTGGAACCATCGGAAACGGTAACCTTCCCTCTATAACTAATGTTCTTTTAGTAGAAGGATTAGCTCATAACTTGTTGTCCATAAGTCAATTAAGTGACAACGGTTATGACATTATCTTTAATCAAAAATCCTGTAGAGCTGTTAGTCAAAAAGACGGAACAATCCTTTTTCCTGGCAAGAGAAAGAATAACATCTATAAAATAAATCTTTCTGATCTTAAAACTCAAAATGTAAAATGCCTTATGTCTGTTAGCGAAGAGCAATGGGTCTGGCACAGAAGATTGAGACATGTTAGCATGAGAAGAATATCTCAAATTAACAAACTCAATCTGGTCATAGGACTCCCTAATATGAAATTTAACTCAGAAGCTCTGTGCGAAGCTTGTCAGAAAGGGAAATTTTCAAAACCTTCTTTTAAATCAAAAAATGTTGTTTCTTCCTCTAGGCCATTGGAACTTCTTCATATTGATCTGTTTAGACTAGTTAAAACTGCATCCATCAGAGGCAAGAAGTATGGATTGGTAATTGTTGATGACTACAGCAGATGGACATGGGTTAAGTTTTTAAACACAAGGATGAGTCACATTATGTGTTCTTTGACTTCTGCATCCAAGTTCAAAATGAAAAGGATTTTATAATCATAAAAGTTAGAAGTGATCATGGAGGAGAATTTGAAAATCATTATTTTGAAAAGTTTTTTTAAAGAAAATGGCATTTCTCATGATTTCTCTTGTCCTAGAACTCCCCAACAAAATGGAGTTGTAGAACGAAAGAATAGAACCTTGCAAGAAATGGCCAGAACCATGATCAATGAAACTAATATGGCTAAACACTTTTAGGCAGAAGCAGTGAACACAGCGTGTCACATTCAAAATAGAGTCTCTATAAGACCTATTCTTGAAAAGACTCTGTTGTACCCCAAAATTTGTCCTCTCATGTTTTCCAAAGTCTTCCCCCTGCATGGTTGACCAAAAAACCCTTGCCTAAGGAAAAAGAAATTTTTGAGTGGTGCTTTAAGTACCTTTCGATTGGCATTCTAAAAGGCCCTTCGATTGGTACTTTAAAGGAACACTTCGATTGGCATTATGGACAAGCACTTCGATTTGCATTCTGAAAGACCCTTCGATTGGTATTCTGAAGGAGCCTTTCGATTGGTATTCAGAAAGACCCTTTGATTGGTATTCTGAAGGAGCCTTTCGATTGCAATTATGGACAAGCACTTCGATTGGCACTGTGTCAAGGCCTTCGATTGGAATTCTGAAATACCTTTTCGTTTGGCACCCTGGGCCAAGCCTTTCAATTGGCATGCCAAGGGATCCTTCGATTTAGCATTGTGTCAAGGCAGCTTCGATAGGCATGTTAACCATGTCCTTCGATTAGCATGAACAACACCTTTCGATTGGCCTGTTAACAAAGCCTTTCGATTGGCCTGTTAACAAAGCCATCAAGAGGGCACTCAAAAAAAATGTCCAGGTACACTGAACATGAGAAAATGGCATGTTTCCCTTGCAAATATAGAAATAATTAAATGCTGATTGTGGATTTAATTCCTTAGTTAAAGGCCAGATTCTTTCCTTTTCTGTCCCTCAAGAGCTGATTCGACCAGAGTGACTCTTTTCAAATCAAGCAGTCGAAGCAGAAGGAGTCCCATTCGAAGGAGGCAAATAAGGACCAATCGAAGAGCAGGGCCTGAAGGCATTCGAAATTCAAAAGTGTCCAGGTTCACTCATGAGACACGAATATTTCAAAAAAGGAAATTATTTAATGTGTCTGATTCTTGTCTCATGGCTTTAAAGGCCTATTTAATGGGTTGTCTCTTGCCGTTACTAGACCCCCACACTCCTATAAATACAGGGGCAAGCATGCAGTGCAGAACACACGAAAAAACATAGAGAGAAAAACACAAAAAAACAGAGGACTTGGAGATACGGTAGCCAATGCCATCTAGAGATCAAAACATGATAACTTGAGTCAGGGGCTATGACCCACTCGATATGGTGAGCTTGAATCTTGAAGAAGGACTCTCAGCAACATGAAGTTCCTTCAATCAAGCTACCAGATTCCGATTCTAACAGTTTCTTGTTTACCCCGCGAGATCCTTGGAAACATTGCATACATATATCATACATATCATTGCATAACAGGTCTCCCAGTACAGGTCTCTTATCTTCTTCGCTGTTTATTTCAGCAATCATCATGTCTACTGAACCTTCCACTGAGCAAACTATCAAGGCACTCCAGGCCCAGAATGCCCAATTTCAAGAGTTGGTCATGAGCCTAGCTAAGGGTCAGCAGGACCTGAAGACTTTGATTCTAAAGGAGAAAAAGAAGAAGAAAAAGAGGACCATCTTGTTCAACACTGGACGCAGGTTTGGAAACGGGCTGCAGAACGAGGTTGATCTGACCATCCCATCTGAAGGGAAAGACAACCCACAAGAAAGGAGGGCTCCTAGCCCTGAAGTCTCCGACAACGAGACGAACTATGATGAAGAATAATATCCTCCTGCTGAGGATAAGTACAAACAGTTGGAAGACCGTTTGAACGCCATGGAGATACAGAAGGTGCCCGATCTAGACTTCGGAGATCTAGGTCTATCCTCTGGGGTGGTGATTCCCCATAAATTCAAGGCACCTGCCTTTGCCAAGTACGACGAAGAGTCCTGTCCAAAGCTACACCTCCGGTCATATGTGAGGAAGATTCAACCCTATACTGCTGATAGAAATCTTTGGGTTCATTTCTTTCAAGATAGTCTGTCAGGGACTTAACTTGAATGGTTTTGTCAACTGGAAGGAGCTAACATCCGCAACTGGGAGGACCTTGCTGCTGCTTTTTACAAGCAATACCAGTATAATGCCGACCTTGCTCCCACACGTACTCAGCTTCAGGGTATGTCTATGGGTACAGGCGAAGGCTTTAAGGACTACGCTCAGAAGTGGAGAGATCTTGCTGGAAGAGTCCAACCCCCTCTGTCTGATAGGGAGTTGGTGGATATGTTTGTTGGGACTTTGTCTGGTCCCTATTTCAATCATCTGATCGACAGCTCATCAGTGGGTTTCACCGAACTAATTCTGACCGGCGAAAGGGTCGAAGCTGGCATCAAAAGTGGGAAGATTCAAGAAGCTACACCTTCTGATGCTCAAAAAAGGCCCTACAATGGGAAGAAAGAGTCCAATGCTGTGAACAGTCAAAAAGGTCACCGTCACTAACACGTAGGGGCAGTCCTGGTCTCTGGTTCTGCGTCACACCGACAACAGCAAAAGGGAAATCAACGAAAGCCAGATGAGCCTAAAAGGCAGTTCACCCAAATCAACATGCCATTGTCACAAGCATTGCAGCAGATGTTGAAGATGAATCTGATTACGGTGATAAACCCTCATCAGAACCCTAAGACTTCTTCTCCTAACTATAACCCAGATGCAAGGTGTGCTTATCATTCTGGTAGCCCGGGGCACGATACTAACGATTGTTGGGCATTGAAGTACAAGATTCATAATTTGATTGATGCCAAGGAGATTGAGTTTGGTCCTCTGGAGACTCTAGCATAATCACTGCTCCTACGCCAAATCATTGAGAATGTCTTTGTTTCATTTGAATTTTCAAGTTGTAATCTCTTTGTTATTCAAACAATTATCTATTAATGCCAAACTTTGTTTCACTAATGCATTGCATATGTTTGTCTTGAATTCATCCTTTAATTACATTTAAACTATGCTTTCTACTCACTTTATGACATTCAACTCATGCTAAAAGTTACAAGCCTTTAGAGGGAGGATGACGAAACAATGCCATAATCTCATACAATATGCTTTTGGACAGACCTTGCTGACAATGTACAAGCATTTCTTTCAAATCCTAAACACTGGAGTTATAAGGAAGATAATCCCTAGTCAACTCCTTCGAGCCAAAGAAGTAGGAGTTTTCTATTTTAAACACAAATTGAAACCTTTAATTTAAACCTGGGGCAGGGTAGTCTCTCAGTTAATTCAAAAAGATGCGCATTGAAGTCGCAAAACTCTCAGTTCATAATACAACGAACGACATCAAAAGCATTCCTCTGGAATCAAAATACAATGGTGGTTCCTTATCTCATAGGCAGTCAATCTCTCAAAAGAAAAAGCCCACTGAGCCAAAACCTATAAAGGAGGCTTAAGAAAGCTGGGGCATCCCGCTGACTGTAATCTCGAAAACAGAAACAGTCAGGCAAAAATTAGGGATAATAAATCAAAAGAACGAGGTCGCTAAAAATCCTCAACAACATGAAAAATGTTGCCAAAATGACTGCCTTCCAACAAATTCAACTTGTGAGAACCATCACTAAAACGTCGTTCCAAATTCGAATAGAGTTCGACGCACAATTAACTGAGTTTAGGATTGAAGAACATCATGAAGAGCGGGTGGGTACAAATATACTTTGAGCCTTTATCCTTTGTTTCTTAAACCGTGAACCAAGCCACGTTACAACCCTTCAAAACTCCTAACTGAAGCATGGGTTAGTTCGAAAGCATACTGTTACAAAAGGTATCCTGACTCCTGTAAGGCTTTGCCCTAAATCTTGTGTTGAATTTGTCTTATAATAAGTTTTCTGCTAAAAAAAAACGCATTTTTCAAAAAAAAAAAAAAAACTTCGAGACAAGCATAAACTTTGCATTATTTGAATATCACTGTTTGCATTTGGCTATTTGTTTGACAGCGGAGAAATTCACACAACGAACATACGATGAACTAAAGCCCTCTCAGTGAAAAAAATCACTTCAAAAAGGATGACACTTCAATTGACGAACCTCCTATCAACAGGGGGACTTGACATGTCACTATCCAGCACACCTGGGGCAGTCCAGTCAAGATTTCAAGAAATCTCTGAAGAAGTGCAGAGTAACCAGGGGCAAGTCTCCATCTCCGTCACTTGGGGCATTGAACATTAATCTCAGTGAAGGGTTACGTACAATTAAACATTTTCTGGCAATGTCACAAACATTTGCTACTAGGGGCAATGACAGGTCTCCCCAAAATCCTTCTCATAGGATGACTCCCAGCAAGGGTTTAATCTCTAAAAACCTTTCCCCAACTGAACCAACCTCGAGAATCCTCGAGGACTTCCCCCAACAAAGATGTCACCTCTCTAGCGGGCTAACGACAGGGTTTATTTCCCCAACAACACCAGGACTCCCCAACTTGAGTTTGCCTCTCCGACTACTACAAATCAAAGGACCACAACTCTTCTTCCTCAGTAGACTCTGGAAGCTTGTCCCCTGCGAAGCACAAATAAGTCTCCTCAGCCAAATTCAGAGGTTATCCTCACAAGAGTCTAACTGGGTTATCCTCAGCAAGTGGCAGCTGAAAGATCATCCCCAGCGAAGTTCTTTCTATCCCCAACAAAGTTCATTCCTTTCATAGACAGAAATTCAATCCCCAACAGGGTTCACTGTCACCAGCAACAGTAATTCATCCCCAACTGAGTTTTATTTCTCCAAATCAGCAGATCCTCTAGCAGAGTATATACTCCCCACAGAGTCATTTCCTCGTCAGTCCATTCCCCAGCGGAGTTATTCTCTCCTGCAGGATTATTCTCCCAATCGTCTTCGGTCGTTATCTCCAGCAAGTGAAACTCTTTATTCTCCAACAACAGTCAGGGATTTATTTTCCCAAACTCGGACGTACCACAATAGCATTTCATACATCATGATATGCGCATACATATTGCATACAACATAATCTCATTTATTTTGAGAACATCATCATACAATGCATGTCATGCATCATATACGATTAATCATGTACCTTTTCAGGAAAGATGGTTATCATCAGCAACTTCCAGCAAGTTCAAGATTAACTCCGGAAACTAAACAGAGTAATTATCTGCACGATCAAATTCAGCTTTACACGGGTTCGTCATGAAGAAATCTTACACGGGTTTCTCCTAAATGCAGCTTCACACGGGTTTATCCTAAAAAATCCTACACGGGTCCTTTCTCATATATTTCTGAATGAAGTTTTACACGAACTCATCCCAAAGTAACCTTACCCCGGTTCATCCTGAAGTTTTACACGAACTTATCACAAAGTAACCTTACCCAGGTTCCTCCTGAAGTTTTACACAAACTTATCCCGAAGTAACCCTACCCAGGTTCCTCCAGAAGTTTCACACGAACTTATCCCGAAGTAACCCTACCCAGGTTCCTCCAGAAGTTTTACACGAACTTATCACAAAGTAACCTTACCCAGGTTCCTCCAGAAGTTTCACACAAACTTATCCCACAGTAACCTTACCCCGGTTCATTCTGAAGTTTACACGAACTTATCACAAAGTAACCTTACCCAGGTTCCTCCAGAAGTTTCACACGAACTTAGCCCGAAGTAACCTTACCCAGGTTCCTCCTGAAGTTTCACACAAACTTATCCCGAAGCAACCCTACACCGATTCCTTCTCAATTCCAGATGCAGTTTTACACGGACTCATCCTGAAAAACCCTACACCGGTTCCTTCTCAATTCAAGATGCAGTTTTACACTGACTCATCATCAGGCAACCCTACACAGGTTCCTCCATTCCAGATGCAGTTTTACATGGACTCATCATCAGGAAACCCTACACCGGTTCCCTCTCTTTCCAAGATGCAGTTTTACACGGACTCATCATCAGGCAACCCTACACAGGTTCCTCCATTCCAGATGCAGTTTTACATGGACTCATCATCAGGCAACCCTACACCGGTTCCATCTTTCCAAAGATGAAGTTTTACACGGACTCGTCATCAGGAAACCCTACACCGGTTCCCTCTCTTTCCAAGATGTAGTTTTACACGGACTCATCATCAGGCAACCCTACACAGGTTCCTCCATTCCAGATGCAGTTTTAGACGGACTCATCATCAGGCAACCCTACACAGGTTCCTCCATTCAAGATGCAGTTTTACACGGACTCATCATCAGGCAACCCTACACCGGTTCCCTCTCTTTCCAAGATGCAGTTTTACATGGACTCATCATCAGGAAACCCTACACAGGTTCCTCATTTCCAGATGAAGTTTTACATGGACTCATCATGAAGTAACCCTACCCAGGTTCCTTCTCAACCCAAATATGCAGTTCACCTCCAGAGTTAATTCCCCAGTAGAGTAACGGACAACTGAAGCTCCTAAAATTCTATTTCTCTCAAGACAACTACCAACAATCTCCAAATGGCATCTATAAGCCCATCCTCCTACAAACAATGCTGATACTGCACCATGCGAGTGCAAATTTCTGGGCACTCTAGTGTTCAATTATCTTCCACCTTCGGATCACGAAAGGCATGCAAGCCAATCTACATCCTCAGGTTTAAGAAAATTGAACAGGGGCAAATGTTGTACCCTAAAATTTGCCCTCTCATGTTTTCCAAAGTCTTCCCCCTGCATGGTTGACCAAAAACCCTTGCTTAAGGAAAAAGAAATTTTTGAGTGGTGCTTTAAGTACCTTTCGATTGGCATTCTGAAAGGCCCCTCGATTGGTACTTTAAAGGAACACTTCGATTAGCATTATGGACAAGCACTTCGATTTGCATTCTGAAAGATCCTTCGATTGGTATTCTGAAGGAGCCTTTCGATTGGCATTATGGACAAGCACTTCGATTGGCACTGTGTCAAGGCCTTCGATTGGAATTCTGAAAGACCTTTTCGTTTGGCACCTGGGCCAAGTCTTTCAATTGGCATGCCAAGGGATCCTTCGATTTAGCATTGTGTCAAGGCAGCTTCGATAGGCATGTTAACCATGTCCTTCAATTAGCATGAACAACACCTTTCGATTGGCTTGTTAACAAAGCCTTTCGATTGGCCTGTTAACAAAGCCATCAAGAGGGCACTCAAAAAACATGTCCAGGTACACTGAACATGAGAAAATGGCATGTTTCCCTTGCAAATATAGAAATAATTAAATGCTGATTGTGGATTTAATTCCTGAGTTAAAGGCCAGATTCTTTCCTTTTCTGTCCCTCAAGAGCTGATTCGACCGGAGTGACTCTTTTCAAATCAAGCAGTCGAAGTAGAAGGAGTCCCATTCGAAGGAGGCAAATCAAGACCAATCGAAGAGCAGGGCCTGAAGGCATTCGAAATTCAAAAGTGTCCAGGTTCATTCAAGAGACACAAATATTTCAAAAAAGGAAATTATTTAATGTGTCTGATTCTTGTCTCATGGCTTTAAAGGCCTATTTAATGGGTTGTCTCTTGCCGTTACTAGACCCCTACACTCCTATAAATACAGGGGCAAACATGCAGTGCAGAACACACGAAAAAACACAGAGAGAAAAACACAGAAAAAAACAGAGGACTTGGAGATACGCTGCCAAAGGTCATCATCATTTTTAGAAGTGATCCAAGCCAAAGAAGCCATTCAGCAAACACCTCCACGCCCAGGAATCCCATATCGAAGGTACTCACATCCAGAAAGTTCCAAATCGAAGGTCCCAACTACTGGTAAGAGAGGGTAAAATTTCAAATTTTGTGTTTACATAACATATCCATATTTTCTATCCCATTCGATTTGCCATCCTAGACAAAATTTAAGGGCCTGAGTTTGGCCCCAGGTCATGTTCTTCGTTTGCTAACATTTGTTGCAGATTTAGCCTGAAGAGACCCAGCAAGCGCAGGATCGAAGGGCCTGGGGTTCAATACCCAGACCCTGTGTTTTATTTTGCTAACATACTTTTGCAGGTATAATATCGGATCGAAGGGAAATCCCCTTCCCTGGATCGAAGGCTACTCACGCCTTACTGTTTGGCCCAATCGAAAGAATCATGACCCTGTTTGGATCGAAGCTTCCATTCCCTCCCTGGGTCGAAACTCCTTTTTTTCCCTGGATCGAAGGATCCCTCTTGTATTTTATTTTTGTTTTCATTGACATCTTTTTATCTTTTTAGTTAACATTAAAATAAGAAAACCACGAAAACATTAGGTTAGTTTTTTCTATTAAATTAACTTTGTCAATTAATCTTTTAATTATCTTAACATTTTCTCAAAAAAAACTAAAATTAAGTAGATTTAGATCATTTTCCCAAAATAAAATAAAACAACAAAAAGATTTTATTCTTAGAATTTTTAGAGGTTATTTTCAGATTTGCGTGCGTTTATTGTATTGTAACTGCCTACTGGTTTGTAATAGCTTAACTAAGACTTTTACTTTACTGCTTTTTATTCCCCCAATTTTTGGACATGTAAATAATCCCCCTCCCCGAAGCCTTGTAATAGCGTAGGATTTACAATTCCCTCACTTTAAATTCTTGTACATATATTAACTGTTTAGATGTATGCTAACTAGGATTGCATGATAAGATTAACCTTTAAATCAACAGTAGCTCACCATAACATGTACAAAGATAATATAAACTGAAAATTGACACACTCGCACATGTCAGTCTTAGGGTACGCCTCACTTGGTTGCCCCGAATGTGGTCATTGAGTATAGGAAGTCTTAGAGGTCGCCCTCCTATCCAAAGATCAAAGTTGCCTCGAAATAGTTGCCTCGATAAAAATGATCTAAGACATTAGGGTTACCACTAAGGAGTCCTAACATTGCTTTAGTGACCACACGTCCCTTAAATCGAATTAACCCGAAAACTCCAACGACGATGCTACCTACTCCTCAATAGTGGGATAACATTGTCTAAAGGACGTTAGCACAATTTAGTTCCTTTTTGAGTAGGTAGATGTTCTTAAGTACTTGCTCCTTTTAAAAACAAAACAAAACTTTTCGCACTTACACTCTCTTCAAAAATAAAACTCTTTTTCAAAACCCACGAACACAAAGAAAAGCAAACTTTTGAAAACATAGTGAGCAAGTACCTAAGAGCCCATGGATAACCACGGATAAAAAGGGTGCTAACACCTTCCCTTTCTATAATCTACCTCCCGAACCCGAGAAACATCTCGAAAAGGAATTTTTCTGTGCTTTTGTCCTTTCCTTGTTGGATAAAATAAAAGACGGTGGCGACTCTTGCTTACCGCGACATTTTGCGAAAACAAACGCAAAACGCGAACCAGCATTCCAAAACAGTCAGTTCTCATTCCCACCGGTCACAGAACTGGCGACTCTGCTGGGGAGTATCATAAGTGAGGTGTACCTTAGGATTAGATCACTTGTGTTTTCAATTGTATTGCTTTGTATGCTCTTAATTTTGTGGGCTTGTATCGAAGTTCTATAAATCCTAACCCGGATTTGGGAAACATTCATAGATAGCAATACGTTGTGGAAACTGTGCGGGGTATACCGACACGATTGAAGCAATAGCTATATTAGTGCGACATATTTGTGAGTACCGGTAGCCTTTGAGTCAATCAAAGAGAATACGGGGCCGCTGAGTGATGTCACTAAGCACTAATGATCTAGAACCTTACTTGACCATCTTGGCCTTTTTTAGGGGTAGTGAGATGACCGACTTTGGTGCAGTCCGAAGTTGGTAGATACTCGATACTACACTCATTGAGGATTGTTTTCTTGGAATATTTTGGTCGCTAGTTCAGTGGCTAAACCAAAACGATGAACATAGAAAACAATCCAATGATATTGAGCTCCTTAGAACCCGGTTACTTTTTATAGGACAGGTTTTGAGCCAACTAAACTCAAGAGGGTACTTACCTATGAACCCCCATGCCAGCCTAAACTTAAGGCTATATGTGTGACTTGTGTGCTTTCAAACTTGAACTACTTGCACATTCTTGTTATCTGACAACATGGTTTCCTTGCAGGTTTTGTTTACAGTCCTTATCCAACATTTTGGATTTACTACAGGGCTTACTTACATCACCTCACACTTTTGCTCAAACGCATAGCATACACATCATAACATCATGCCTTAACATTTCCTTAACCATTTCAAGAATCTCAAGGGTCAGTGATGCAGGTTATGGTAAATTAGATGCCCAACAAGGGGCAAAGGGGATTTATTTTCCTCTAGCCAATGCCATCTAGAGATCAAAACATGATAACTTGAGTCAGGGGCTATGACCCACTCGATATGGTGAGCTTGACTCTTGAAGAAGGACTCTCAGCGACATGAAGTTCCTTCAATCAAGCTACCAGATTCAGATTCTAACAGTTTCTTGTTTACCTCGCGAGATCCTTGGAAACATTGCATACATATATCATACATATCATTGCATAACAGGTCTCCCAGTACAGGTCTCTTATCTTCTTCGCTGTTTATTTCAGCAATCATCATGTCTATTGAACCTTCCACTGAGCAAGCTATCAAGGCCTTCCAGGCCCATAATGCCCAATTTCAAGAGTTGGTCATGAGCCTAGCTAAGGGTCAGCAGCACCTGAAGACTTTGATTCTAAAGGAGAAAAAGAAGAAGAAAAAGAGGACCATCTTGTTCAACACTAGACGCAGGTTTGGAAACGGGTTGCAGAACGAGGTTGATCTGACCACCCCATCTGAAGGGAAAGACAATCCACAAGAAAGGAGGGCTCCTAGCCCTGAAGTCTCCGACAACGAGACAGACTATGATGAAGAACAGTATCCTCCTGCTGAGGATAAGTACAAACAGTTGGAAGACCGTTTGAACGCCATGGAGATAAAGAAGGTGCCCGGTCTGGACTTCAGAGATCTAGGTCTATCCTCTGGGGTGGTGATTCCCCATAAATTCAAGGCACCTGCCTTTGCCAAGTACGGCGGAGCTTCCTGTCCAAAGCTACACCTCTGGTCATATGTGAGGAAGATTCAACCCTATACTGCTGATAGAAATCTCTGGGTTCATTTCTTTCAAGATAGTCTGTCAGGGACTCAACTTGAATGGTTCTGTCAACTGGAAGGAGCTAACATCCGCAACTGGGAGGACCTTGATGTTGCTTTTTACAAGCAATGCCAGTATAATGCCGACCTTGCTCCCACACGTACTCAGCTTCAGGGTATGTCTATGGGTACAGGCGAAGGCTTTAAGGACTACGCTCAGAAGTGGAGAGATCTTGCTGGAAGAGTTCAACCCCCTCTGTCTGATAGGGAATTGGTGGATATGTTTCTTGGGACTTTGTCTGGTCCCTATTTCAATCATCTGATCAGCAGCTCGTCAGTGGGTTTCACAGAACTAATTCTGACCGGCGAAAGGGTCGAAGCTCGCATAAAAAGTGGGAAGATTCAAGAAGCTACACCTTCTGATGCTCAAAAAAGGCCCTACAATGGGAAGAAAGAGTCCAATGCTGTGAACAGTCAAAAAGGTCACTGTCACCAACACGTAGGGGCAGTCCTGGTCTCTGGTTCTGCGTCACACCGACAACAGCAAAAGGGAAATCAACGAAAGCCAGATGAGCCTAAAAGGCAGTTCACCCAAATCAACATGCCATTGTCACAAGCATTGCAACATATGTTGAAGATGAATCTGATTACGGTGATAAACCCTCACCCGAACCCTAAGACTTCTTCTCCTAACTATAACCCAGATGCAAGGTGTGCTTATCATTCTGGTAGCCCGGGGCATGATACTAACGATTGTTGGGCATTGAAGTACAAGATTCAGAATTTGATTGATGCCAAGGAGATTGAGTTTGGTCCTCCGGAGACTCTAGCATAATCACTGCTCTTACGCCAAATCATTGAGAATGTCTTTGTTTCATTTAAATTTTCAAGTTGTAATCTCTTTGTTATTCAAACAATTGTCTATTAATGCCAAACTTTGTTTCACTAATGCATTGCATATGTTTGTCTTGAATTCATCCTTTCATTACATTTAAACTATGCTTTCTACTCACTTTATGACATTCAACTCTTGCTAAAAGTTACAAGCCTTTAGAGGGAGGATGACGAAGCAATGCCATAATCTCATACAGTATGCTTTTGGACAGACCTTGCTGACGATGTACAGGCATTTCTTTCAAATCCTAAACATTGGAGTTATAAGGAAGATAATCCATAGTCAACCCCTTCGAGCCAAAGAAGTAGGAGTTTTCTGTTTTAAACAAAAATTTAAACCTTTAATTTAAACCTGGGGCAGGGTAGTCTCTCAGTTAATTCAAAAAGATGCGCATTGAAGTCGCAAAAATCTCAGTTTATAATACAATGAACGACATCAAAAGCATTCCTCTGGAATCAAAAGACAGTGGTGGTTCCTTATCTCATAGGCAGTCAATCTCTCAAAAGAAAAAGCCCACTGAGCCAAAACCTATAAAGGAGGCTTAAGAAAGTTGGGGCATCCCGCTGACTGTAATCTCGAAAACAGAAACAGTCAGGCAAAAATTAGGCATAATAAATCAAAAGAACGAGGTCGCTAAAAATCCTTAACAACATGAAAAATGTTGCCAAAATGACTGCCTTCCAACAAATTCAACTTGTGAGAACCATCACCAAAACGTCGTTCCAAATTCGAATAGAGTTCGACGCATAATTAACTGAGTTTAGGATTGAAGAACATCACGAAGAGCGGGTGGGTACAAATATACTTTGAGCCTTTATCCTTTGTTTCTTAAACCGAGAACCAAGCCACGTTACAACCCTTCAAAAGTCCTAACTGAAGCATGGGTTAGTTCGAAAGCATACTGTTACAAAAGGTATCCTGACTCCTGTAAGGCTTTGCCCTAAATCTTGTGTTGAATTTGTCTTATAAAAAGTTTTCTGCTAAAAAAAACGCATTTTTCAAAAAAAAAAAACTTCGAGACAAGCATAAACTTTGCATTATTTGAATATCACTGTTTGCATTTGGCTATTTGTTTGACAGCGGAGAAATTCACACAACGAACATACGATGAACTAAAACCCTCTCAGTGAAAAAAATCACTTCAAAAAGGATGACACTTCCATTGACGAATCTCCTATCAACAGGGGGACTTGACATGTCACTATCCAGCACACCTGGGGCAGTCAAGTCAAGATTTCAAGAAATCTCTGAAGAAGTGCAGAGTAACCAGGGGCAAGTCTCCATCTCCGTCACTTGGGGCATTGAACATCAATCTCAGTGAAGGGTTACATACAATTAAACATTTTCTGGAAATGTCACAAACATTCGCTACTAGGGGCAATGACAGGTCTCCCCAAAATCCTTCTCATAGGATGACTCCCAGCAAGGGTTTAATCTCTGAAAACCTTTTCCCAGCTGAACCAACCTCGAGAATCCTCGAGGACTTTCCCCAACAAAGATGTCACCTCTCTAGCGGGCTGACGATAGGGTTTATTTCCCCAACAACACCAGGAATCCCCAGCTTGAGTTTGCCTCTCCGACTATTACAAATCAAAGGACCACAACTCTTCTTCCCCAGTAGACTCTGGAAGCTTGTCCCCTACGAAGCACAAATAAGTCTCCTCAGCCAAATTCAGAGGTTATCCTCACAAGAGTCTAACTGGGTTATCCTTAGCAAGTGGCAGCTGAAAGATCATCCCCAGCGAAGTTCTTTCTATCCCCAACAGAGTTCATTCCTTTCATAGACAGAAATTCAATCCCCAACAGGGTTCACTGTCACCAGCAACAGTAATTCATCCCCAGCTGAGTTTTATTTCTCCAAATCAGCAGATCCTCTAGCAGAGTATATACTCCCCACAGAGTCATTTCCTCGTCAGTCCATTCCCCATCGGAGTTATTCTCTCCTGCAGGATTATTCTCCCAATCGTCTTCGGTCGTTATCTCCAGCGAGTGAAACTCTTTATTCTCCAACAACAGCCAGGGATTTATTTTCCCAAACTCAGACATACCACAATAGCATTTCATACATCATGACATGCGCATACATATTGCATACAGCATAATCTCATTTATTTTGAGAACATCATCATACAATGCATGTCATGCATCATATACGATTAATCATGTACCTTTTCAGGAAAGATGGTTATCATCAACAACTTCCAGCAAGTTCAAGATTAACTCCGGAAACTAAACAGAGTAATTATCTGCACGATCAAATTCAGCTTTACACGGGTTCGTCATGAAGAAATCTTACACGGGTTTCTCCTAAATGCAGCTTCACACGGGTTTATCCTGAAAAATCCTACACGGGTCCTTTCTCATATATTTCTGAATGAAGTTTTACACGAACTCATCCCAAAGTAACCTTACCCCGGTTCATCCTGAAGTTTTACACGAACTTATCACAGTAACCTTACCCAGGTTCCTCCTAAAGTTTTACACGAACTTATCACAGTAACCTTACCCAGGTTCCTCCTGAAGTTTTACACGAACTCATCCCAAAGTAACCTTACCTCGGTTCATCCTGAAGTTTTACACAAACTTATCACAAAGGAACCTTACCCAGGTTCCTCCTGAAGTTTTACACAAACTTATCCCGAAGTAACCCTACCCAGGTTCCTCCAGAAGTTTCACACGAACTTATCCCGAAATAACCCTACCCAGGTTCCTCCAGAAGTTTTACACGAACTTATCACAAAGTAACCTTACCCGGGTTCCTTCAGAAGTTTCACACAAACTTATCCCACAGTAACCTTACCCCGGTTCATTCTGAAGTTTTACACGAACTTATCACAAAGTAACCTTACCTAGGTTCCTCCAGACGTTTCACACGAACTTAGCCCGAAGTAACCTTACCCAGGTTCCTCCTGAAGTTTCACACAAACTTATCCCGAAGCAACCCTACACCGGTTCCTTCTCAATTCCAGATGCAGTTTTACACTGACTCATCCTGAAAAACCCTACACCGGTTCCTTCTCAATTCAAGATGCAGTTTTACACTGACTCATCATCAGGCAACCCTACACAGGTTCCTCCATTCCAGATGCAGTTTTACATGGACTCATCATCAGGAAACCCTACACCGGTTCCCTCTCTTTCCAAGATATAGTTTTACATGGACTCATCATCAGGAAACCCTATACAGGTTCCTCCATTCCAGATGCAGTTTTACATGGACTCATCATCAGGCAACCCTACATCGGTTCCCTCTTTCCAAAGATAAAGTTTTACACGGACTCGTCATCAGGAAACCCTACACCGGTTCCCTATCTTTCCAAGATGCAGTTTTACACGGACTCATCATCAGGCAACCCTACACAGGTTCCTCCATTCCAGATGTAGTTTTACACGGACTCATCATCAGGCAACCCTACACAGATTCCTCCATTCCAGATGCAGTTTTACACGGACTCATCATCAGGCAACCCTACACCGGTTCCCTCTCTTTCCAAGATGCAGTTTTACATGGACTCATCATCAGGCAACCCTACACAGATTCCTCCTTTCCAGATGAAGTTTTACATGGACTCATCATGAAGTAACCCTACCCAGGTTCCTTCTCAGCCCAAATATGCAGTTCACCTCCAGAGTTAATTCCCCAGTAGAGTAACGGACAACTGAAGCTCCTAAAATTCTATTTCTCTCAAGACAGCTACCAACAATCTCCAAATGGCATCTATAAGCCCATCCTCCTACCAACAATCTCCAAATGGCATCTGTAAGCCCATTCCCGAAGTCACAATGCTGATACTGCACCATGCGAGTGCAAATTTCTGGGCACTCTAGTATTCAATTATCTTCCACCTTTGGATCACGAAAGGCACGCAAGCCAATCTACATCCTCAGGTTTAAGAAAATTAAACAGGGGCAACTGTTGTACCCCAAAATTTTCCCTCTCATGTTTTCCAAAGTCTTCCCCCTGCATGGTTGACCAAAAAACTCTTGCCTAAGGAAAAAGAAATTTTTGAGTGGTGCTTTAAGTACCTTTAGATTGGCATTTTGAAAGGCCCTTCGATTGGTACTTTAAAGGAACACTTCGATTGGCATTATGGACAAGCACTTAGATTTGCATTCTGAAAGACCCTTCGATTGGTATTCTGAATGGGCCTTTCGATTGGCATTCAGAAAGACCCTTCGATTGGTATTCTGAAGGAGCCTTTCGATTGGCATTATGGACAAGCACTTCGATTGGCACTGTGTCAAGGCCTTCGATTGGAATTCTGAAAGACCTTTTCGTTTGGCACCCTGGGCCAAGCCTTTCAATTGGCATGCAAAGGGATCCTTCGATTTAGCATTGTGTCAAGGCAGCTTCGATAGGCATGTTAACCATGTCCTTCGATTAACATGAATAGCACCTTTCAATTGGCCTGTTAATAAAGCCTTTCGATTGGCCTATTAACAAAGCCATCAAGAGGGCATTCAAAAAACATGTCCAGGTACACTGAACATGAGAAAATGGCATGTTTCCCTTGCAAATATAGAAATAATTAAATGCTGATTGTGGATTTAATTCCTGAGTTAAAGGCCAGATTCTTGCCTTTTCTGTCCCTCAAGAGCTGATTCGACCAGAGTGACTCTTTTCAAATCAAGCAGTCGAAGCAGAAGGAGTCCCATTCGAAGGAGGCAAATCAGGACCAATCGAAGAGCAGGGCCTGAAGGCATTCGAAACTCAAAAGTGTCCAGGTTCATTCAAGAGACACGAATATTTCAAAAAAGGAAATTATTTAATGTGTCTGATTCTTGTCTCATGGCTTTAAAGGCCTATTTAATGGGTTGTCTCTTGCCGTTACTAGACCCCCACACTCCTATAAATACAGGGGCAAGCATGCAGTGCAGAACACACGAAAAAACACAGAGAGAAAAACACAAAAAAACAGAGGACTTGGAGATGCGCTGCCAAAGGTCATCAGCATTTTCAGAAGTGATCCAAGCCAAAGCAGCCATTCAGCAAACACCTCCACGCCTAGGAATCCCAGATTGAAGGTACTCACATCCAGAAAGTGTCAAATCGAAGGTCCCAACTACTGGTAAGAGAGGGTAAAATGTCAAATTTTGTGTTTACATAACATATCCATATTTTCTATCCCATTCGATTTGCCATCCTAGACAGAATTCAAGGGCCTGGGTTTGGCCCCAGGTCATGTTCTTCGTTTGCTAACATTTGCTGCAGATTTAGCCTGAAGAGACCCAGCAAGCGCATGATCGAAGGGCCTGGGGTTCAATACCCAGGCCCTGTGTTTTATTTAGCTAATATACTTTTGCAGGTATAATATCCCGGATCGAAGGAAAATCCCCTTCCCTGGATCGAAGGCTACTCACGCCTTACTGTCTGGACCAATCGAAAGAATCATGACCCTGTTTGGATCGAAGCTTCCATTGCCTCCCTGGGTCGAAACTCCTTTTTTTCCCTGGATCGAAGGATCCCCCTTGTATTTTATTTTTGTTTTCATTGACATCTTTTTATCTTTCTAATTAACATTAAAATAAGAAAACCACAAAAACATTAGGTTAATTTTTTCTATTAAATTAACTTTGTCAATTAATATTTTAATTATCTTAACATTTTCTCAAAAAAAACTAAAATTAAGTAGATTTAGATCATTTTCCCAAAATAAAATAAAACAACAAAAAGATTTTATTCTTAGAATTTTTAGAGGTTATTTTCATATTTGCGCGCGTTTATTTTATTGTAACTGCCTACTGGTTTGTAATAGCTTAACTAAGACTTTTACTTTACTGCTTTTTATTCCCCCAATTTTTGGACATGTAAATAATCCCCCTCCCCGAAGCCTTGTAATAGCGTAGGATTTACAATTCCCGCACTTTAAATTCTTGTACATATATTAACTGTTTAGATGTATGCTAACTAGGATTGCATGATAAGATTAACCTTTAAATCAACCGTAGCTCACCATAACATGTACAAAGATAATATAAACTGAAAATTGACACACTCGCACATGTCACTCTTAGGGTACGCCTCACTTGGTTGCCCCGAACATGGTCATTGAGTATAGGAAGTCTTAGAGGTCTCCCTACTGTCCAAAGATCAAAGTTGCCTCGAAACAGTTGCCTCGATAAAAATGATCTAAGACATTAGGGTTACCACTAAGGAGTCCTAACGTTGCTTTAGTGACCACACGTCCCTTAAATCGAATTGACCCGAAAACTCCAACAACGATGCTACCTACTCCTCAATAGTGGGATAGCATTGTCTAAAGGACGTTAGCACAGTTTAGTTCCTTTTTGAGTAGGTAGATGTTCTTAAGTACTTGCTCCTTTTAAAAACAAAACAAAACTTTTCGCACTTACACTCTCTTCAAAAATAAAACTCTTTTTCAAAACCCACAAACACAAAGAAAAGCAAACTTTTGAAAACATAGTGAGCAAGTACCTAAGAGCCCGTGGATAACCACGGATAGAAAGGGTGCTAACACCTTCCCTTTCTATAATCTTCCTCCCGAACCCGAGAAACATCTCGAAAAGGAATTTTTCTGTGCTTTTGTCCTTTCCTTGTTGGATAAAATAAAAGACGGTGGCGACTCTTGCTTACTGCGACATTTTGCGAAAACAAACGCAAAACGTGAACCAGCATTCCAAAATAGTCATTTCTCATTCCCACCGATCACAGACTCCTTATGAATTGTGGAAAAACATAAAACCCAACATTTCATATTTCCATCCTTTTGGATGCACTTGCTATATTCTGAATACTAAAGATAATCTGAACAAGTTTGATTCTAAGGCACAAAAGTGCTTTCTGCTTGGATATTCTGAACACTCAAAAGGCTATAGGGTATACAACACAGAAACTCTGATTGTTGAAGAATCAATCAAAGTCAGATTTGACGATAAGCTTGGCCAGCAAAAGCCAAAGCAAATTGAAAATTCTACAGGAACAGAAGACCACCTTACAAACTCTGATGAGTCAGAAGCAAAATACATCTCAGAAGATCCTCCTATTGAAAATGCTCTGGAAAATCTAAGAATTTCTGAACAATCCTCACAAAATAAATTCCCCAGAATCACATCCGCACACCCAGAAAATGTGATTATAGGAAAGAAAGAAGATCCTATCAAAACAAGATCCTCCTTTAGAAATAATAAAGAATCACTGTTTGGATTGGTCTCGCTGATTGAGCCAACTTCAATAGATGAAGCTCTACTAGATAATGATTGGATCCTAGCTATGCAAGAGGAATTAAATCAATTCTCAAGAAATGATGTGTGGGATCTTGTTCCAAAACCAAAAGGATTTAATATCATTGGAACTAAATGGGTCTTCAGAAACAAGCTGAATGAGAAAGGAGAGGTTGTCAGAAACAAAGCATGACTGGTGGCTCAGGGTTATAGTCAAAAAGAAGGAATTGATTATAATGAAACCTTTGCCCCAGTCTCCAGGTTAGAATCAATTAGATTGTTAATTTCTTTTGTTGTTCAACACAACATCTCATTATATCAAATGGATGTTAAAAGTTCCTTTTTAAATGGTTACATAGAAGAAGAAGTTTATGTCCACCAACCTCCGGGTTTTGATGACTCAAAATTTCCAGAACATGTTTTCAAACTGAAAAAGTCTCTGTACAGTCTGAAACAAGCTCCCAGAGCTTGGTATGAACGTCTGAGTAACTTTCTTTTAGAAAAGAATTTTACCAGAGGCAAAGTGGACACAACCTTATTCAGAAAAACATTTAAAAATGACATTTTAATCTGTCAAATATATGTTGATGATATTATTTTTGGAACTTCTAATGTCTCTCTTGGAAGAGAATTTGCTAAATCTATGCAAGCTGAATTTGAGATGAGCATGATGGGAGAACTAAAATTCTTTCTGGGAATTCAAATAAATCAAACGCCAGAAGGTACCTACATACATCAGACAAACTATGTCAAGGAACTTCTGAAGAAAATCCAGCTATCAGAAAGTAAAGAAGCAAAGACCCCAATGCATCCCACATGCACTCTAAGAAAAGACGAGGTAAGTAAGAAGGTAGATCAGAAACTCTATAGAGGTATGATTGGATCTTTTCTCTATCTGACTGCATCTAGACCAGATATTCTATTTAGTCTATGTCTATGTGCTAGATTCCAATCAGATCCTATAGAATCTCACTTAACCGCTGTTAAGCGAATTCTGAGGTATCTGAAAGGTACTACTAACCTTGGACTATGTTACAGAAGATCCAAAGATTTTAAACTAGTAGGTTACTGTGATGCTGACTTTGCTGGAGAGAGAATAGAATGCAAAAGCACCTCTGGAAGCTGTCAGTTTCTGGGTGATAACGTCATCTCATGGTACAGCAAGAAGCAAGCTACTATTTCACTATCAACCATTGACGCTGAATATATATCTGTTGCTGGATGTAGCACTCAGATAATCTGGATGAAGAGCCAGTTGGAAGATTATCATCTATATGAAAGTAAGATTCCTATCTTCTGTGATAATACCTCTTCTATCTGTCTCTCAAAAATCCCATCTTACATTCTAAGGCAAAACATATAGAAATCAAACATCATTTCATAAGGGACCACATTCAGAAGGGAATTTTAAACTTAAATTTTGTAGACACAGACCATCAATGGGCTGCCATTTTTACCAAACCCCTTGCTGAAGATAGATTCAAATTCGTTCTGAAAAACATCAGCATGAAATTTTTCCCTGAATAAAAATATTTTTTCTTCTATACGTGTTTCCAGAATGTTCTGAAATGAATGTTCTGATTGACTGCTCTTAAGAAGTTAGAAGAGGAGTTACATCAGAAGCCATTCATCATGTTCTAAAATGTGTCTAACATTTAATTACTAGAATGGTCAAAAGTTCATTATATTAAACCAGCTGTCTCACGCTACCCTCAGAAGTTGAACGGGTGTTTCAATTCTGAAAGGTCACGCATGCGTGCACTGCTATTGAGACGTCGTTCCTAGGTAACTGTTCAGATTTGATCAAAATCACGCACCCCCTTAAATGTCAAATCTCATTAATTATCTATAATTATTATGTTTTTTAAAATCGTTTCCAATTATTAAACTATTCATTATTTTAAAGATTTTTTTTAGCTATAAATACCCTTGCAAAATCCATGTTGTATTTCTTACTTTCTTTCTCAAACTTCAAACCACCTCTACGTTTTTGTACAAACTCTCTCAACTCCCTTCTCAAATTCTAAAACCTAAACGTTCAAATGGATTCATCTTCATCTCCTTCCTCAAGCATTCCTATGTCCTCAAACAGCGCTCAACAAGCATAAAGGTATGTTACTCCTGAGAGAACGACGCTGATTCCAGTGGACAGCTTGGAAGTGGTGGCTGAACTTATGGTAGATTTTGATAATCTGAAGGAAAATGGGTTTGACTTGCTCCCAGCTGTGGAGTTCCAAGGTTGGAAAAACTTCTTTGATCGTCTTGTAGGACCAGTATTCCCTGATCTAGTTAAGGAATTATGGATTCATGCTATTGCTTCCCCAAAAGTCATCCTTTCGTTTGTCATGGGCAAAGAGATTTCTATAACTGAGAATCTCATCAGGAAGCTCCTAGGTTTTGAAGGACATGGAGTTACTGGAATATCTAGTGGACGAATGGATATGTCCAAGGTCTATGCTGAAATCTTTATTTCTGGGCAAGCTTCAAACAAGGTCAGAGACTTGAAGAGCTACTATAAAATCTGAGCAAGAATCATCCATGGCTGCATACATCACTGGAAGGAAACTAGTTCTCCTGATTACTTTAATGCTTATCAACATTACCTTCTATTCTGTCTTGGAACAAATGTAAAGATTGATCTGCCATACCTTCTGTTCAACCATCTGTGGACACATGTGAAGGAAACTAGGGAAGCTGAGAGGGTCAGAAACCCTAAATCAAAGACAAACTGGATCCCTCTGGGAAGACTAATTTTAGACATTCTGACTGAGAATGGTATGATAGCCCACTTAGAAGATGCAAACTTACTTGGAGAGTTGGAGCCTACGTGTGGAAAAGCTCTGACCGAAAAGAACCTACTAAAGAGGAAGCTGATTGAGAAACTTCTGGTAGAACCTATACCATACGTCTCAGCAACAGTCACCAGCAGGAGAATCCCCATTGAAGATTTTCCCTTGTTCAACTCTGGTGATCATCCGGAGATCATTCTGCACTTCATTGAAACATGCAAAGAAAGTGGTATCCCTATTAACCCTGCTTGGCTTCAAAGAAGAAATCTCCCTCCACCAGATGTTGTCCTCCAGAAGAAGAAAAGGCAAGCTGAAGTTGGCCCCTCTGCTAGACCTCAGAAGAAGAAGAAGAAATCAGTAGGTACAAACTCTAAAACCATTTCTGTTAATGATTCTGTGCGCATGGAAACATCTACTGAACCTTAAACCCTCGAAAATATAGAAGTTGACATAGACCTAACACAATCATCTGAGCCCCTGGATAACAACTCTGAAATTGACCAAGTATTATCTGACATAAATAATTTTACTGCTGCAGTACCTCAACAAACTCAACGTCAAACTCAAATACCTCCTTATGCTCCTCACCATCATAATCCAAACAATCCTGCTCACAACCCTCTACCAGCATCCCCCATCAGACCTTTATCACCAAGACCCTCTAAGTGGTATGATGGTTCTTGGAGACTACCTGGAATAAATGTTCCTCTGGCTACACAACCAACATCCTTCATCCTACCATCTGAAAAAAATTTTGCCCTGAATTTATCACCAGCACCTTCTCCTCCTTCCTCACCTCAAACCACAATCATCATATCTCCTGATGTCACACCACCTTCCTCACCAGAAATTCCATTCCCTTCATCATCTGAAACCTCTTCACCTCTCTCTCTAGAACCAATCCCTAGTCCATCCTCAGTAGAACCTCCTGAACCCTCTGTCCCTTCTGACTTTCTCAGAACTGTAGTTGATCTTGAATTACTACGTTATCTACAAATAAAATCCACCAAAAAGTCCTCTCCAAAACCAACTCCAAAATCTGATCAATCAGAATTTCTTGTACGCTGTCAGAACTTCATAGCAGAAATGCAGACGTGGATTGATCTGCAGAAAGCTGACAGTGCCAGCAGCCTTAATCCAGCAGCGTGTGATTTTATGTGGGACGCTTTCGAAAGCAAAATAAATGATGAAATCCTTAATTTGCAAGAACTCGGCTATGCTCAGGTTCTTGAGAATTTCTCCAAGTATCTGAATACTTTCTTGACATAAGTAATAAACATCTGGGATCAGAGGTCTCCACTACAGATTACTGGTGCTCCATTACCACCTAATGACCCCGTGGAGATATCAGAGGATGAATCAGAAGATGACGCTGAGTCTGAACCACATCCTTTGGCCATGACTCTCTATCACCAACCTTCTGCTAAATCTAGCCTTGAGAAAGTGCCTACTCTGTTGGTTGATCCTGGTACCTTTCTCTCAAATGTCGTGTACTCAGGCTCTGCTACTTCTGCTTCTAAGGTTGTCTCATCTGAAGCTGCTTCAACTTCTGTGGCACCCTCGGTGTTGCTGGACACTCTGAATGAACTGAAGAAGGACAATGAAGCCATCCACGAACGTTTGGATAAACAAGATGAAACCAACAAGGAAATCAGATCTTGGATGTAGAAACAAGAGGATTCCTCAAATGAAATCAAGAATCTTCTGCTTTCCCTTGTTTCTCGTCGCTCTTAGATTTTATTTCTCAATTTTTTCTTGTTGTTTTTGTTTTGTAACTGTTTTCTTTTTTAATCTTCAATATATGACATTTTTGGATTTCTTTACATTTTTTACTTTTTGATTATGACAAAAAGGGGGAGAAAATGAGATTTTGATCTGATCCATGAAACAGTTATGGGACTAAGTCTCAAACATTTCTAACGAAATACAAAGTTTTTTTTGCTGTTTAAGAGATATGCAGGAATTCAAGAAACTCTGAAAGACTAAGCTTTGAACATCATTAGGAAAAGAATTTCTAAAGAAACTCTGAAAGAAAAAGTCTAAAAGCTCTGCAGAATAAATCTCAGGAAGTTTCCCTTATGCTTTTTAATTATTCTTTATTTCAGAAAAAGAAATATCAATCTCAGGGGGAGATTATCTATCTCAGGGGGAGATCCTCATACTTGCATAAAATTTCTTTTTAATCAAAATCTGAATTGTTTTGTCATCATCAAAAAGGGGGAGATTGTTAGAACAAAGTTTGGTTCTAATCATATCTTAGAGTTTTGATGATAACAATGAAATAAATTTTATGATATATATTTTATACTCTGACTTGTATTTTCTCTAAGATCAGATGAAGTTCTGTCTTACGCATCTTAGAAAGAAATAGAATTCTACGTAGGTATAAAGCAAACTCAGAAGGAAGCACTCCAAAGCAAACTCTGATGAAGAGCAATCCTAAGAAACTTCTGATAAAGCTAACTGAAGCAAAGATCTGATAGAAGCACGCTGAAAGCAACATCTGATAAATGCAAGATTAAAGCAACCTCTGATGATCACATATTGAAGAATACTCTGATAAAAGAATAGATCTAGTAAACTCTGAATTAGCAACGCTGCAAGCAAACACTTCAACTTCCAGAGACAAGCTCTGACAGTACAGTTGGTTATTAAATGCTAAGACGGCTAACAAACTCAAGTATACTACGCGCACTAGCATTGGAAACATAAAGACCAAATCTACTCGCTACACGCATCATTACAAACACGCTTCATTAAATGAATGCACCATCGTCAAGGCATTAACATTCAATTGGAAGCTATATATAGAAGACCTTTTGTATCAAATAAAGGTTACTGACTTACGTGAAATATACTTACACTCACTGTTTTCATACTTGTAAACTAATATTGTATAGTGGGTAGTTCTTAAGCATTGGCAAACAATCTTAGTGAAAAATCACAATTGTGATAAAGCTTTTTAGAAGCAAATCTTTTTCACTACTATTAAGAGACAATTCTGTAAGTGTTCCTTGAGAGACCAGTTGGGTCATATTTCTCAAGAGGGCTAAGACTAGTTAAGTCTTAGAGGTTTAAGTCACTTACAGTTAGCTTGTGCATTGTATTGTTAGTCACACCAGTTTGGTTGTGCGCTTGTAATCAGTTTGATTATAGTGGCTTAAGTCCTTGTTGAGAGAGGCGAAATCACCTTGGCGGGTGGACTGGAGTAGTTTGAGTTTCAAACAAACCAGGATAAAATTACCAGTGTCCTTACATTAGTATTATGCTAGAAAAGAAGAAAAACTTATTCAACCCCCCTCCCCCCTTCTAAATGTTTTCTCAACCTCCAGTAACATCTCATGCCAGTCCTTGTAGGTCACTGTCATTTTTTGTATGATCTTCTTGATGTTTTTATTTGCGGCTTCGACAGTGCCATTCATCTTTGGCCGGTAAGGAGAAGAATTATGATGCTGAATCTTGAATTGTGCGTATAACGCGGTAATCATAGTATTGTTGAGATTGGTACCATTATTTGTAATGATTCTCTCTGGGATACCATACCGACATATGAGATTCTATTTGATGAATCGGGCCACAACATTCTTGGTAACAGAAGCGAAGGACGCTGCCTCCACCCACTTCGTGAAGTAGTCAATGGAAACCAAGATAAAGCAGTGGCCATTAGAAGTTGTAGGTTTGAATTCTCAAATCATGTCGATGCCCCACATCACGAATGGCCAGGGAGCAGTTAGACTATTTATAGGAACTGGAGGCACATGTACTTTGTCAGCATAGATCTGACATTTGTGACAGGTTCGTGAATGCTGATGGCAATCTGCTTCCATGGTAGACCAGTAGTACCCCGCTCGTAGGATCTTTTTAGCCATCGTGTGCCCACTAGAATGGGTGCCAAAAGTGCCTTCATATAGATCAGCCATGATCGTGTCTGCCTCACTCTTGTCTATGCAACGAAGCAAAGTAGAGTCGTGGTTGTGTTTGTAGAGAATGCAATTATTGAGGAAGAACTTAGCAGAGAATCTTCTCAAGAATTTCTTATCATTGACTTAAGCTCCCTCAGGATACTCTTGGGCCTCGAGATACCTCTTAACTTCATGGAACCAAGGCTCGTCCACTACTTCTTCAGTATCGATCTCGTGACAGTAAGTTGGTTCATCCATCCGCTCAATGGTGATCTGGGGAGCCTCGTTATCCCACTTGATTTTAAACATGGATGACATAGTGGCTAGCGCGTCCGCTAGTTGATTTTCATCTCGTGGAAAATGCTCAAAGGTTGAATCTCAAAATACACTTAAGGACTTGATTCCCAAATCTATGGCAACTTTGAGACCCAAAATACACGCTTCGTATTCTGCCATATATTGGTTCAGTTGAAACAAAGTCTTGCAATGAAGGGGGTATGACATCCTTCATGGGATATGATCACAGCACCTATTCCATTTCTGAGTGCGTTAGAAGCTCCATCAAAAACCAAGGTCCATCGGGATCCTTGTTCAGGTCCGTCATATGGTTTGAGTTCTTCACAATTGTTTACCAATAAGATGTCTTCATCTGGGAACTCGAATTTCATGGACTGGTAGTCATCCACAGCCTGGTGAGCAAGGTGATTGGCTAGCACACTGCCCTTTATTACTTTTTGGGTAGTGTATTGAATGTCGTATTCAATCAGGATCATCTGCCATCTTGTTATTCTTCCAGAGAGGGCAGGCTTCTCGAATATGTATTTAATTGGATCCATCTTGGATATTAATAAGGTAGTATGGGTCAACATATACTATCTTAGCCGATGAGCAGCCCATGCCAGAGTGCAACAAGTTTTCTCAAGCACTAAATATCTGGTTTCACAGTCGGTAAACTTTTTGCTCAGGTAGTATATTGCATGCTCTTTTCGGTCAGACTCGTCATGCTGCCCCAGCACACACCCCATTGAATTTTCCAAGACAGTTAGATACATGAACAAAGGTCTTCCCTTGACCGGCGACATCAAAATAAGAATCTCTTAAAGGTACTCTTTGATCTTGTTGAAGGCAGCCTGGCAGTCCTCGTTCCAATCCAACACTTGATCTTTCTTCAGTAATTTGAAGATTGGTTCACAAGTAGCGGTTAGGTGAGAAATGAATATGGCGATGTAGTTTATTCTTCCTAAGAATCCTCTGACTTCCTTCTCGGTGCGAGGAGCAGGAATTTCTTGTATTTCTTTTACCTTTGCAGGGTCCACTTCGATACCTTTACTGCTGACAATTAAGCCTAGGAGTTTACTGGACCTCACTCCAAATGTGCATTTACTCGGGTTCAACCTTAGCTTGTATTTCTTTAGCCTTTCAAACAGTTTCTGAAAATGGTCAAGATGTTCCTCTTCAGTTTGATATCTGGCTATCATGTCATCCACGTAAACCTCTATCTCGTGACGGATCATATCGTGAAACAGAGCTACCATGGTGCATTGATAAGTTTCCCCAGCGTTTTTCAACCCGAATGGCATAACTTTGTAGCAAAATGTGCCCTACTGTGTGACGAAGGTTGTTTTCTCCATGTCCTCAAGTGCCATTTTGATTTGATTGCACCCAGAGAAACCATCCATGAAGGAGAATACTTTATGCTGTGCAGTATTGTCAACCAGAATATCGATACAGGGAAGCGGGAAATCATCCTTAGGGCTTGCCCTATTCAAATCTTTGTAATCCACACACATGTGTACTTTACCATCCTTTTTAGGCACTGGAACAACATTGGCGACCCATTGTGGGTCAGAGGTGACGGCTAAGAATCTGGAGTTGAATTGTTTCATGACTTCAGTCTTGATCTTCTCTGACATTTCTGGCCGCATGCGACGGACTTTCTATTTTACCAGAGGGCAGTCTTCTTTTGTCGGTAGACGATAGACCATGATATCAGCATCAAATCCTGGCATGTCTTCGTATGACCAGGCAAAGACCTTGACATAGTCATGTAGTAACTGAGTTAAGTGCTTCTTGACACTAGGTTCCAGATTGGCACCTACCTTGACTTCTTTCTTATCCTCTTTGGTACCTAAGTTAACTGTGTCAACCGGTTCTTCATGGGGCTGTATGGTCCTTTCTTCCTGTTGTAGTAACTTGACTAGTTCCCCTGGCACCTCAGAATCGTTACCCATGGGATCCTGAGTGGATGTGGATCTGCATTTTGATATGTGAGTGTGTGTAAGAGCATAGCTATCTTTGAAAAAATAAAAATGTAGAAAAAGAAGAACAAAAAGCGTAAACTTTTCATGCAAAAATGTCCATGATTCATTGATGACATATGAAAATGAAGTAACAACCCTTACAAATGGACCGTTGTGCCTCGGGTAAGACACATCGTTTTAAAAGTCTAAATTGTTTAATTATTACAAGTCCGACAAAAATTTAAAGACAATTCATGTTGGATAAAAGTAATAGGGACAAGTTCTTTGGCTTCCCAGTTGTTGAGTCCTCCGCTGATAGTTGGAAAAATCCATTCTTCCAGGTCACAACTGTCATCGCTATCCTCCACTGCCTTGACTCCATGGTTGCTGATCCACAAAGGTGGTTCCCCGACGCAAGCACGACGAATAACTTTCTGGGCTCCTGAAGTAAAACCTAAACCAAAATTTTCAGATTTATAGGGAATATCTGGGAGTTGGCCCCAAATGGTACCCCTACCTTCTTCGACTACTGCCTTGGCATCTTTCAGAGAAGCCATCTTCAGCAGAGGTCTGGTAATCTTCGGAACTTTGGAAACAGTCTTGGTTATCACAACTGTTTGTGGGACTTCCTCGAAATGCTGACACGGAGTTTCGATGAATTCATCATCCATTTCCACATATTTGAATGAGTTCAGGTGACTGACCATATATTCCTCCTCTCTATGGACAATGATGATTTTTCCCTTGGTTGGGTATTTCAACATCTGATGTAATGTAGAGGTGACGGCACCAGCGTCATGAATCCAAGGTCGGCCCAATAAACAGGAATAGGAAGGGTGAATATCCATCACCTAGAAAGTTGAATCAAAGGTCTGAGTTCCAACTTTAATGGGGATGTCCACCTCCCCGTGCACCATTCTCTTCGAACCGTCAAAGGCCCTTACCATTATGTTGCTGGGTTTTAAGGTCAAACCTTCACAGTCTAGTCTATCCAGAGCCTTCTTAGGCAGCACATTCAATGATGAACCAGTATCTACTATGACATGGGCCAAAGTAGTGCCCATGCATTATACAGAGACATGCAACACCTCATTGTGTTTCCTCCCTCTAGGTGTCAGGTCAGCATCCGAAAAGCCCAAACCGTTATCAACGGTCAAACTGGCCACACAATCCTCAAATTGGTCAGTAGATGTTTCCTGTGGCACATGGGCAGTTTTAAGAAATTTCACCAAGGCCTTCGCATGAGCTTCAGAGCACAACAATAAAGTTAGCATAGAAATCTTTGAAGGGGTCTGCCCTAGCTGTTTGACTACATTGTAGTCTCTTCTCTTTATAATTTTCAAAATTTATTCCATCTTCTTCTTGGAAGCCTCTGGGATAGATACTGATTGCGCCTTCATCTGGATAGGTTTAACCAAAATGCCTTTGCCCAGGGTCTCGGTCGACTCAGCGATAAGGGTGTCAGCAGGGGTAACCACAGGAACTGTAGTAGTAGTATCAGCAGGAACAAAAGCAGGAATGATCAAAGGACCGGTAATAGTTTTTAGAGGAGCAATATCAGGGGATAACACTCTTCCACTTCTAGTTATTTTGCTGGTTTCCACAATGTTTCCAATGTCGGGGTCATCCCTCTCAAAAATCGGGTCTTCAACAACCAGCCAATCTTGCTTGACGCCGTGGTAGTAGATGTCACCCCCATAGTTCCAGGGAACAGTTTTGTCTGAGGAGTACGGGATCGGCCATGGCATAGTAATTATCAGTGGAGTCACCTTTGGAACAGATGTAATCCTAACGGGTATTTTGGTGGAGACCCTGGGAGGATTGACGGAAATGGTTACTATTGAAACATCCTTGTAAGCAATGGTTGGAACGAGAGTCTTTTCAAACAAAATCTTTTTGTCATCCATCAGGCGCTGGACACCTGCCTTCAATAAATGACAATCAGTCGGTAGGGATAAACAAAGGTGGTAGCCTTCTACATAACCCAGAAATAAACTGGCCTTCAACAGGTCCTTTTGACGGTTAGGAGAGGAGTAACAAGTTCATCAACAACATTAACAAACACATCATCTTCAACAGCGTTAACATCACGGCCATGCTTGGGCATAGGAGCGGTGATAACATTTGGGATCTGAGGAGCATCAAATTCAATTTCCTCTCCCTCGAGAAGGTCTTGCACCTTATTTTTCAAAGCCCAATAGTCGTTTGTATCATGACCCGGACTTTCTGAATGGTAAGCACAACGAGCATTTGGGTTATAACAGGGAGAGGCAGTGTTGGGATTTTTCGGAGCTTCCTACACGGTCACCAGATTAGATTTCAACAAATGCGGCAAGACTTGATACAGTGTCATATTTATCAGAGTAAACTGTCTTACCTGCCTTTTCGTTCTAGGATGGTTGTTCCTTTGTTGAATAGGTGCAGGCTTAGAGATCATGACAGCCCCTACCGCTGGACGGTGTTCAGTTCTGTCCTGATTCCTATGGTCATATGCAACACTGACCTCCTTCTTGCTGGTAAAGGGCTTCTTTATCGTGCTCGAGGATGCATCTCTTTGAATTTTTCCACTTTTTATACCCGCTTCTACCCGTTCACCGGTCATGATTAATTCGGTAAATCCAACCGAGGAGCTTCCGATAAAGTGTTTGAAGAATGGACCAAATAGTGTGCCTAATAACATATCCACAAATTCTCGGTCAGATAGAGGGGGTTGGACCCTTCCCGCGAGATCCCGCCATTTTTGAGCATAGGTCTTGAAATTCTCTAAGCTCAGATCATATAAATGCAAACCATGGATATGTACAGCTTCGTGGCAATGGTATCTATATTTTATATTTGAAAATGGAAGCCTAACAATGCCTATATGAATAGTTCAAAAGTCAGAAAACTCACTTTGCAAGAGGGTATCGTGTTTTGAGTTGGAGCAGCTTTCAATGAGTTCTAGTGATTGGTTAGTTTCCTCAAGTTCCCAGGAAGCTAATGTGATGCTTGGCTTGAGCTGAAAGTGGCTAAGGAGTTCTGGAGAAGTCAAGTTGCAGATCCCTGTTTTTAAAAATGGAACTTAATGATGGAAGTGTTACAGTTGGGCAAAAGTACTTTGGATGGTTTGTATTTGATGTTTAGAAGCTTTAGGAACCAAAATGCTTAGAAACGCACGAGGGAGATGTGAGTTTCAAGTTTTTGCTCAGATTGTGCAACAATGGAGTTTTTATGTGTGATTCTGAGTTCTAGGGAGTTTGAGGGCTTAAGCATGCGTGTGTTATCTTGTAAATAGTGTATGCATTTATAGGCAAGAGGTTTTGTGTTCTACAACAAGTTAGAATTTGATTTTACATGTTGTAAAACCTTTACTTGTTTTTTAAGCAAACATGACAAACATCTTCCCAAAGCTTGTACCATGTTATTGCAGAGTGGTTGAACTTTAAACAAGCTTGCTTCTGACTTGTAGATGTTGTGTGTGTAGAAGGATCCATTGAGAGGCTCAAGAAGGGTTGACATTTGCAAAAGCATACTTTTCCAAAATGGAAGTCTTGCCTTTCTTCCAAAAATGGAAAGTTAACTTAGACAAAGCTTGGATTTAATAGATAATAGCCATAAAGTTTGTGTAATCTTATGATTAAGGATAAACACACAAGTTAGAGGGCCTGAAAAGTGGGATTATGCAGCATGGCTATGGATTTGGTTCATGCTCATCACAAAATATGTCTTGCAAAACAAGTTGAAACCCTAACTTCTGGCCTTCGATTCTCCTTGCTCAAAAATGATCTCAAGGAGTTCTTGAACATTTTAGAAAGCTTGTAATATTCTTTATAACACATATTTGAATCACTTTTGCAAAATCCAATTGGAACTATGTGAAACTTGGCCCAAAAGTTAGGTCAAAATCCTGACCAAAATGCTCAAAATTTCACTAAGTGTTTTAGTTTTTATGAACATGATTTCATGGATTAATAAATTGAAATATAAGAATTTATAGGAGGAGTTGTGTTCAGAAATGTTTTATATCTCATTGATATCTACAACTTTCATGTTGTAAGTTTCCTTTGAATCATCTTGCATCATGGTGAAAAATTGGCTCAAAGTTGTGAAAAAATACGAAGTTTTCAACACTTAGAAAAATTTCTAAGTCTGGAAACTTTGACTTTTCAAAATGAAATCTTGACTTTTTGATTTCTTGATGAACAAGTTTCATATTTTGACATATTTTGGTGAATTGTGATCTTTGACACTTGATTTTAACCAAAAAGTCAAAGTTTGACTTTTTAGTATGCAGTTGACTTTTGATCAGTTGACTGAAAATCAACTATCAATTAATTGACTTTGAGTAATGTTTTGAGTCATGCCATTAGGTCAAAATTATGCAATTGAATCCTTGATATCATGTTTCTAACCAATCAACCATTTGCTAGGTCAAAAATCAGAAATTGCCTTTTCTTAGTCAAAACCCTAATTTTGATCATTTTGCCCTTTTGATGATCTGATCAGATTTCTTGAGGAATTATGGTCCAAACTTGATCAAATGACATATATGAGTTCACAATATTGATATGGATAAAAATTATGAAGTTTGAATGTAAATTGACCACAGTTGACTTTTTCCCCAATATAGCTGATTTTTAGGTCAACTGATCAATTAACTGAGCAAAAATGTGATCCAAGACTTGAAACTTGACATGAGCAATCTTGAGGGTCCATAATGATCCATGAAATTCATATGAGGCATTAAAATTTCAACTATCCTTGTGCAATCTCAAACCTTAATTTTCAGTCATCAGAACTTGAGGAGGTGTCTTGAGCTGATCAACCTTAGTGCAGTCTTGGACCAAAGGAGATCTTATGAGAAATTACTTGATAAATGAGAGGGAAAATTTTGGGGTACAACAGAAATATTTTAAAGGGTTAGAAATAAAATTTGAGATGTTTAAAAGTAGTATAAATATATTTAACCCTTTATAAGGAAATAAATTTTAGAGTTAAAATATTTTTTGTTTATAAAAGTAAAGATATTTGAAATGTAATCCCTGTAAGATTTATATCCATTTTTAATCTTAACCTTTTATAATAATGAGTTTTTTTACAACAAATTTAAACTCAGGTGAATTTCATACTATTAATGTATATATCTTTGAACTTCATTCCATTGTACTATGCACTAATGCACTACTGAGTTAAGTTCTTACAAAAGCCATGCTTTAGTATTTATAGAAAACTATGGATGCTAAGTTCATGCTACCATGTTCTCATGCATTTATAATTATATGATCATTTTCATACATAGTGTAATAGTAGATGCCTTAATCTACAAGTCACTTCCTTTTTTAATACTCTCCCACAAGTTCAAAGAGAGACAAAAGTCATGATTTTTAAGCTTGTGCGGAGTTATTGAAATGAAGTCGTGCCAAGTAGTTTGGTGAGAGTGTCTGCAAGTTTTAAGGAGTTTGGAACATGTTGAATCTTCATCTTTTTGAAAATAACACACTCACGAACAAAATGTATATCAAGTTAATATGCTTTGTGCAGGCATGAAGTATGAGATTATGAGACAATAGGATCACACTGAGATTATCACAAAAAAAGTGGGAGGTAGAAGCGGTATTGTAAGATCAATGAGAAGTGATTCTAACAAGAGTAATTCAGAAGTAGTATGAATAAGAACACAATATTTGACTTCAGTGCTTGATCTAGCCTCAAAATGTTGTTTCTTAGAGCTCCAGAACACAGTATTAGGGTCAAAGAATATGCAGGATCTAGAGGTAGAAGGATGATCATCTGGAATACCCGCCCATTCGGAATTATTATACACACGTAAGGATAACTTTTGTGATAATGGAGATGGAGGAATCAAGAGACCAAGTGTGATAGTGCCACTAAGATATTGCAAGATCTTCTTAATGGATACTCATCGGGACTCCAATGAAGATGCCATGAACATATATGTTTTATTTATCCTGGATGCAATATCTGACCGTGTGAGAGAGACATATTGAAGAGCTCTGACTATGGAGCATTATAGATGAGGATGTAAGATAAAAAAGGTACCATGTTTATTGAGTTTACAATTACTTAGCATATGAGTGATGACACCTTTTGTATTACATATTTTGGCTCGAGAAAGAAGATCATGAATATACTTTGTCTAAGTGAGAAGAAGGTTACATATGGAGAGTTTTTTTTATCTAAATACGAAGAAAATATTCTAGAGCACATAGTTTCTTAAGAGAAAAGGTTGCATGAACTTAGTTAATTAGCTTATGAACCAAAACATATGAGGATCCTGTAATGAGAATATCATCAACATATACAAATGCATAGAGTGTGATTAATTGATAAGAGTAGATGAAGATTGAATGATCACACTTACTATGGATTAAAACAGAATGAACAAGAGCATGAGTAAACTTCTCATACTAAGCCCTTGGAGCATGCTTAAGACCATATAGAGCTTAATTTAACTTGCACACAATTTTAAAATCTCGTTGTTTAAATTTATGGGGATTAGCCATATAGACATCCTCTTTAAGATACCCATTAAATATAACATTGTTTATATTAACTCGTTGAAGTTCTCACTTACTAGTCAGATCCAAAGTGAGAAAAACTTTAATGGTGGTAGGTTTCACAACTGAAGAGAAAGTTTCATTAAAAATCAAAACCAAACTATTAATTATAACCTTTTGCAAGAAGTCGAGCCTTGAATTTATTCACTGTGCCATCAAGATTTTATTCTACTTTGAAGACCCACCTACATCCAACAGGCTTCCTATGAGCTAGAGGATTTGTTAATGTCCATATTTGGTTGGCCAAAGGTGCATCTTACTCCAGTTGCATAGCCTTATGTCGTTTTGGTTGAGTAAGAGCTTATTTGATAGAATTAGGTTCCACATGTTATTTCTCTGAAAATATAGTTGGCTTACGTTTTGGTAAAACCATTTTAGCAGCAACATGTTGAACAAGATGTTTCAACATTATGTTTCAACATGTCGAGTAAGATGTCCCAACAAGGAGATAAGACATCGCATATGTAGCAAGCTGACAGTGTGAATAAGTTGATTTGTATCTATTGAATATTCTAGGAATATTCAGTTAGCTTATGTGGTATCCAAGATTTATAATTCAGAATATTCTTTGATTGGTTTTCGAAGATTTGATTAGTTTCTAAATATGGAAATTTATTAGGAAACTAATGATTGAAGACCTATTTTCTTAGATTAATTTTTGCAGACTTTGAGCAACCTCACTGCTACGGTTTTGAAGCCCGGCTCAGTCTAGAATAAAGTTATAAATAGACTGGTGTATACCTAGTATTAGATAGAACTTACAGATGTATTTGTGTTAGGTTTTTTAGAATCCTTATTGTTGGACTGTAAGTTTCTTGTTAGATGTTCATAAGCTTTTAAGTATTGAACATATTGTGTGTCAATTCCCATAAGCTTTTAAGCATTGAGTCTTTTGTGTTTTGGAAGTATAGCTTTCAGTTGTTCTTGTTCTCTACTTATGTTTAGAGTTATCTTCAATTGCTGAGTGTAATTGAAGAGGGATTTGAGGAGGGCCTCATACCTAGGTGTGTCTTAGGTATAAGTTAAGCAAATGGTAGTGATTAAGTGTGTAGACTGTAAACTAGAGGTTTGTTATAAGGTTTGAAAATTGATACTATATAGTTGATTTCATCTCTGGCTTGGTAGCCCCCAGAGTAGGAAGGTTGTTTTAAACTGGGTAAACATATCAAGTGTTATTTACTTTCAGCATGCTATTTTTGTTTATATATCTTGTTGTTGTGTGTGAAGTCAGATCCGGTGTCTCAACATCTCGTAGGACATCTGAGATCCGATAGCCAAAATTTCAATTGGTATCAGAGTAGACATCCCGCTCTGACTCTGAGTGAGATTCAAGGAAGATACTTTCTGGTGTAATGGACAAGGATGGAAGAACTATGGTTAAAATACTGATTCTAGATGGTACCAACTATGATAGTTGGAAACCTCGTATGGAAACCTTCATAAATTCCTTGAGTGACAAGGCTTGGAGAAATATTGTCAAAGGTTGGGATCCACTGAAGGTTGTGGATACAGTAGGGAAAGTCATTGATGTGTTGAAACCTAAAGAAGACTGGGATGATAATGACGAGACATTATCCCAAGGAAAATCTAAAGCATTGAATGCCATATTGAATGGAGTTGATAAGAATATTTTCAAGCCGATAAAGAATTGTAAGCATGCAAAAGTTGCATGGGAAACCCTGAAGAAAGTTCATGAAGTAAATCCTAAGGTTAAATTGGCAAAGCTTCAGCTTTTCTCCTACAAATTTGAGAAATTTAAGATGAATGAGGATGAAAGTATCCAGGACTTTCACATGACTGTTCTAGATATTGCTAATGACTCAGAAGACCTGGGAGAGAAGATATCAAAGGATAAGTGTTGATGCGGTAAAGCGACAAGCAAAAAGTAAAGTATTATTTTATCGGGTGATATAGGTTATATCGTGTCCACAGAGATTGGTTAATAATTCTCCATTCGAAAAATCTATCGTTAATGAGTTTGGGGGTTGAATGAGTTGAAAGAAAATGTATTAACATAAAATAAATGTATAAAAAGGAAAAATGAATGACTTATCAGTCATGCATATATACTACTTCTCACAGACTTAAACTTATCGACTTGTTATACTCAACCTACAATATTCATCAATGTCACTACGTATCACTCACAACCTAAGTCATTTTAACCCAAATTGAGAGGCCGGCTACATCACCTTGTTAGTGATCTCTCATCCACGTCAACAACACAGAAGTCAACCGTGCTCGCCTGTATCGACAATCTCTCAGAGCTACACAAACAACACAGAGGCATTAAGCTCTAATACCCAAGTAGATGTCATCTTTAATTCTATCTCTAGAGTTTAGATACTAACAGATAATCATCATAGATAAGAATCTAAGAAGTATATGTCTATAACAACTCAAATCCCTAACACAGAGTAAAAATCCAGGACAACAATCCACAAAGGTTCGTAGAACAAGTTTAAAATAACGCCAATGGCGACAAATATACATATTTTCAAAGAAAATACACATACAAACCCAACCAATAGAGAATACATAAAGAGGAAGAGAAATGAACCACAAATCTACCAGTTTGTCAGTGCTGATCGAAGAGCAATCTACCCCGGATCATCCCTATGCAAGCTCTATAGTTGTTATATAAGCTAATCATAAAAAAATTTACAGGTTGATGGAGTTGGGAGCAAAAACTTCCCCAAAATCATTCTAAAAATGAATGAAATCTGTTTTTATAAAACAAAACTCAACAGACTGTACTAAGCGGGCTTGGCGCACTAAGCGCGACTTCATTATTTAACACATCAAGCCGACCTAAACTGCGCTAAGCGCGCTATCTATGCTAAGCGGGCTTCAAAACATTAGTTCTGCCAAATTTCCAAAGGCAAGCAGCGCGCTACAAAATGTGCTGAGCGGTACTCACGCTTAGCGGCCTCTGCGTGCTAAGCGGGCTCTCCTAGACAGAATGTCCTAAAACTGATCTTTTATTTCGAAAACGCGCATCCAGAGTCGTGCCTTCGACACCTTATTCCTCAATTCTCCAAAATGAAACAAATACCTAGAAAATGAATGGAAAAACATCAAACGGTACACTGTGTACACAAAAATACAAATAAACATAACATATTTACATAAAAGTCAGGTTTATTCAACGATATTAACAATAAATAGTCGAAAAATGCAACAAAAAGTATATATAAACCAAAAGTAATAAACCAAAGAATCATGAATCAACAAGTTTTGAAAACGAAAAATAAATGCAGTGGTTTAAATGTAAAACAATACACACAAATAAACATACCTACCACTAAACTACAACGATAACATAAACATGAAACAAATGCTAAATACAAATTTTTTGCCAAACATTCTAAAATAATATTAGTTCACAAATGAATCACACCTAGCAAACACAATCATCGGTAGATGAAAAACATACAAAAATGGGGTATTTTCACTCATCCAGCAATCTTGCAAGTAATAGACTAAATTATGCATTCATCCAAAAATTTACATTGAAAATATAAAAGCAAGAATCTCAAGGGCTTTTCAAGGTTGTAGCATGGTCGGGTGAACAAACAAGGGATAATTCTTAAGGCTAATCGAAACAAAAACTTACCTAAACCTAAGGGAGTGATCAATTCACCAAAATTTGAAACAATAAAATTTCAATCAAACTTCTTCTTCATCCCAAGTGTTACACCAAACACACATCACTTATTAACACAACATTATTCCATACTCTTTTTGTTTTTCTTTTTCAAAACTTTTTTTCAATTTTTTTCTTTCTTTTTCTCTTATTTCTTTTTCACATTTTTTTCTTTTTCTTTCTTTCTCAGCCTCATAGCAATCAACCAATAATTACACAATCATTTTTCTCCCCAACTTGAATTCAACCATACATTAAAGTGAATACTCCCTACTTTCTAAGGCAAGGTAAAAATTCAAACCAAAATAATGGTTGAGGGTTCAAGAAAACAATGAGTCAACATCTATGCAAAAATGGAAACTAAACACTCATAGACAAGCATTTAGAAAATACAACATGGATATCGACAAAAAGCTCAAAGGGGTTACTAATGATCACACACTTCCAAGGTGAATTGACTATTTGGCCAAGGTAGTTGTGCTCAAAATGGAACAAAAATTGTCTTGATCATTTTCGTGCTCTCATACAACCAACACAAATAAAATATCAAGCATAATAAAATCCAGTTAAAACAAGAGTTGTGGTCTCCAGCATATGTGAACAATGGAAAGTTATCTCACAAAAAGGGTAGGAACTACAGTGATTCATAAATGAACAAGTATACAAAAGAATGGTTGGCATAAAAATTGTAAAAAGTCTAAGTATGATGAATATGATAAAGTATAGAAAGCGATAAACACATACCTCAAATGTGTACAAAACTTTAACAAAATCATTACCACGCATTCGCAAGTTGAAACGCTCAAATTTGAAAAATCACCAAAAGAGACTTCAAGCTATTGAACCAAAATTGAGTCCAAACAACAACAAAAGAAATAATTATACTAATAGTATTCATTATTTAAAGCCTAGGTGGAAGTGGGAAAAAGGAAAGCCAAGCAAAAAATTAAAAAGAATTCATTGACTCTGCACAGCAGAGCGCGCTAAGCGGCACAGAGCGTGCTAAGAGCGTTACACCAGTTGTAGAAAAATAGGACAACAACTGGTGTAGCTACTATGCAAGCTCCACTTACACCTACACAACCTTGATGTACAAAATATTTACAACATACAAACAACTCAAGCTAAACACGACAAGCTTGCAGAAAAACACAAATTGACATAACGAAACAAACGAGTAAAAGTGAATTAACAAGTTAAAAAGTGAAAAATTGAGAATTTAAAACATGTCTAATTTCAACTTGTTAAAACATAAGTCAATACATACATAAACGAATACAAGCAAAACATGCTTGTTTTACGTCGTAAGCTCGACGCCTTTATTGTGCGAGCTAGTAACCTCCTCTCGTCATGCCATGGTATTGTCACACTGTGCAAACCTAAATAAAGAGTCCTAACATTCACACAACAAACGTTATGAAAATAAGACAATTCACAACAATACGTGAAAACAAATAAAAAACACATATATACACAAGTATGTAAAACATGTAAAATTCACAAATATGATAATCATATACAAATTCATGTAAAATTTCTATACAACATATACATTAATTACACAACTAAAAAATATAGAAACTTATCGCAATGCGAAAACAATAAACACTAATCCCCGACAAAAACGCCATTTTTGTTGCTGCGGTAAAGCGAAAAGCAAAAAGTAGAGTATTATTTTTACCGGGTGATATAGGTTACATCGTATCATGTCCATAGAGATTGATTATCAATTCGCCGTTCGACAAATCTATCGTTAATGAGTTTGGGGGTTGAATGGGTTGAAAGAAAATGTATTAACAGAAAATAAATGTATAAAAAGGAAAAAGAAATAACTTATCAGGCATGCATATATACTACTTCTCACAGACTTAAACCTATTGATCTTTTATACTCAACCTACAATATTCATCAATGTCACTATGTATCACTCACAACCTAAGTCATTTCTAACCCAAATTGATAGGCCGACTGCATCACCTTGGTAGCGATCTCTCAACCACCTCAACAACGCAGAAGTCAACCGTACTCGCATGTATCGACGATCTCTCAGAGCAACACAAACAACACAGAGGCATTAAGCTTTGATACCCAAGTAGATGTAAACTCTAAATATATCTTTAGAGTTTAGAAACTAACAAATAATCATCCTAGATAAGAATCTAAGTAGTATATGTCTATAACAACTCAAATCCCTAACACAGAGTAAAAATCCAGGACAACAATCCACAAATATTCATAAAGCAAGTTTAATATAACGGCAAGGGTGACAAATATACATTAGTTTAAAGAAAATACACATACAAACCCAACCAATAGAGAATACACAAAGAGGAAGAGAAATGAACCACGAATCTACCGGTTTGTCAGTGTTGATCGAAGAGCAATCCACCCCGGATCATCCGTATGCAAGCTCCATAGTTGTTATCTAAGCTAATCCTAACAAAATTTACAGGTTGATGGAGTTGGGAGTAAAAACTTCCCCAAAACCATTCTAAAAATGAATGAAATCTGTTTTTATAAAACAAAACTCAGCAGACCGCGCTAAGCAGGCCTGACGCACTAAGCGCAACTTCATTATTTAACACATCAAACCGACCTAAACCGCGCTAAGCGGGCTTCAAAACATTGGTTTTGCCAAATTATCAAACGCAAGCAGTGCATTACAAAACACAATGAGCGGTACTCACGCTTAGCGGCCTCTGCGCGCTAAGCAGGCTCTCCTGGACAGAATGTCCCAAAATTGGTCTTTTATTCCGAAAATGTGCATCCGGAGTCGTGCCTTTGACACCTTATTCCTCAATGCTCCAAAATGCAACAAATACATACAAAATGAATGGAAAAACATCAAACGGTACACTATGTACACAAAAACACAAATAAACACTAACTCAACATATTTACACAAAAGTCATGTTTATTTAACAATATTAACAACAAAGAGTCGATAAGTGCAACAAAAAGTATATGCAAAAATAGCTACAATTTGCACATATCAATAAGCTAGTCAGGAAGATGCTTAGATATCTTCCCAAGAGATTTGACATGAACGTGATTGCTATTGAAGAATCCCAATATTTAAGCACTATGACAGTTAATGAGCTTGTAATTTCTCTTAAAACGTTCGAGTCTGCTATCAATGAAAAATCTGAAAAGAAGAAGAGCATATTTTTTGCTTCTAATGCTGAAGACTCAGAGGATAAAGGAAACATGAACTCAGAAGGAATATACGAGGATCCCGTGCTGCAGGGAAGAAAATTTAGCAGAGTATTGAGGAAGTCCAGGTTGGGTGCTAAGAACATGTCATATGACATCAACAAAAACCAGGACCTATGAAGAATGCTAAGATTTGAAGAAAATCCAAACCAAGAGAAAGATGTTCAGTGTCATGAATGTGAGGGATATGGACACATAAGAATTGAATGTGCTACCTATCTTAAGAAGTAAAGAAAAAGTTTGTCTGTATCATGGTCTAATGGAGAATCTGAAAATGATCATGAGGAAGATTCAGCCAAGTAGGTAACTGCCTTGACTGGAATTTGTGGATCTAATCAAGAATCTTGCACTTCTGATAAAGATTCATATGTTGGGGAATTCACAGTGAGTGAGCTGGCTACTGGATTCATAGATATGTGCCTAAAAAATGAGAGAATGGGTCAAAGAATCATGGAGCAAAAGATACTTATTGCTAAACTTGAGGCAGAAAAAGAAGAGCACCTATCTATCATTACAAATCTTAGAGAGGAGGTAATATTACAAAAATAAAAGTTTGATAATATGACCAAATCTGTGAGAATGCTAAACAATGGCACTACTATGCTGAATAAGATCCTTCAAACTGAAAATATGAAGAGGCCAGGGTACAATGATCAAGTTGAGTGGAAACACAAGCAAGTTGTGGAGGTTGTTCCTAAAAATTTGAAACAAGAACCGAAGATGTCAAGACACATGTCTCAACATCAACCGAGACATCAGGGAAGATATCATAGTCTCATGTATCATCCATGGAGATGTTGCCATTATAGATTGCTTACATAAGGAAAGATGATAACTCTAAGGAAATGTCAATAGGAGCTTTTCACCATGACTCATATGGACTCATAGCTTACACTTCTCTCAAAGCTTCAATTAGAGAAGACTGGAATTTTGATAGTGGCTGCTCCAGACACATGATTGGAGTTAAGAGATTTTTAGTGGACATCAAAACACGTGCCACTAGCTATGTCACCTTTGGAGATGGGTCAAAGAGTGAAATCAAAGGTGTGGGAAAGGTGGATTATGCTAGACAACCTAGTCTAGATAATGTGTTATTTGTAAAAGGGCCAGCAACAAATCTAATAAGTATCAGTAAACCCTGTGATCTAGGTCTCAAAGTTAACTTTACTCAATGTGAATGCCTGATTACAAATGATAAGAACGAAGTGGTCATGTCGGGAACCAGGTCAAAGGACAACTGCTACCTATGGAATTATCCAGAATGTCCATTAACATGCTGTGATCGGTGGATTTAGAACTGACTGTTTAACGCTGGTTCGCGAAATGTCGCGGAAGCAAGAGTCGCCACCGTCTTTTATTTTCTCCAACATGGACAGGACAAAAGCACAACAAAATTCCTTTTCGAGATGTCTCTCGGTTCTGGAGGTAGATTATAGAAAGGGAAGGTGTTAGCACCCTTTCTATCCGTGGTTATCCACGGGCTCTTAGGTACTTGCTCTTATGTTTTCAAAAATGTTTGCTTTTCAAGTGTTTGTGGGTTTTGAAAAAAGTTTCATTTGAAAAAATTTCTAAGTAACTCTTGTATCTGTCCTCAAGAGTGTATGAAAAATTTGTTGGAAAACTTTTGAAAGTGTCAGTGTGAAAAGTTGTTTTTGTCTGTTTGAAAAGAGCAAGTACCCATGAGATCTACCTACTCTAAGGAATTAGGCTGTGTAAGAGTCCTTTAGATAGTGCTATCCCACCATTGAGAGGTAGGCAGCACCACCGTTGGAGGTGTTCGGGTCAATTCGAGTTTAGGGACAGTGTGGTCACCAGAGCAACAGTAGGACACCTTAGAAGCTACCCTTATGCCATTGATCCTTTTTATTCCGAGGCAACCGTTTCGAGGCAACTATTCCGAGGCAACCGTTTCAAGGCAACTTGTTTTGAGGCAACGGGATCAATGGACATAAGGACTTACTAAGACGTCCTATACTCGACGACCACGTTTCGAAGGTAAGGCAACAGTGAGGCGTACCCTAAGAGTGGTGTGTGAATTTGTGTGTTGTTTTCATGTTAATATTTGTCTTTGATCATGCATTTGTGGTGATCTACGCTTGTTTTTAATTTAGGCCATACATTCTTTCATGCAATTATATATTAAAAGTGCGGAAATTTAAATGCGGAAAGTAAAATCCTACGCTATTACAAGGCGCGGGTCTATACATCGCCAAATTAACGAAGACCCGTTTTAATAAAAAAAATGCGGAAAATAAATAAATTCCTAATTACTATTACACGGCTTGAGCAGTTACATAATATTCACAAAGAAAAAATAAGAATAAATGCGCGAATGAATTAAAGTTGCACGTTCGAGGGCGTTGGACCCTTTTGAAATTAAATTGAATTAAAAGTTGATTAATTATTTTATTAAAAAAGAAAAGAAATGTTTTTTTAGGTTTTTTGTATTTATGAAATAAAGAAAATTAAAATTGAAGAGAAACCCTAATTCTAAGTATTTTTAATTATAAAAGAAAAAGTTAAAGTTTAAAACCTAATTTACACTAATTATTTTACATATTTATTTACAAAGATATTTAATAATTAATAGTAATAATAATGAGAAAATTATTTATTTAAAGAAAAAAAAGAAAAGATAAAAAGTTAGAAACCCTAATTTCTACATATTTTAGTTATTTAAGAAAAAATATTAAAATTGAAAAAAAACCTAATTTATTAAACTAAGTTATTATTTAAAGTTTATTTACAAAATAAATTAATAGGAATTAAATATAATATTTTAATTTTTCTGTATTTTATATTGTGAAAATTAATTTATGTGGATTAAATAAAACAATTAAAAAGAATAATTGAAAAGAATAAAAGAAAAGAAAATTAAAAGAAGGAATACAAACAAGGAGGGGTGTCTGGCCCTTTTTGGAGGTTTTTGTAGAGTGATTTGTGCCATTAGACAAAAAGCCTTGTTTGACTTTCTGGCATCACGCGTGTGTTCATTGACTCCTGAGTACCGTGGTCTGCATTCTTTGGCCATTGGATTGGGTTTCATGCATAAGTTGTTCTACTTTGGCCATTTGGCTTTTGGTTTTTGGCCATTTGTGTTATGGCCTCAACGTTCCTTAATCTTCTCAGGATGTCTGTCTCGCCATGTATTGGTGTCATGCATAAGTTGTTCTTTTGGCCATTTGGCTTTTGGCTTTTGGCTTTTGGCTTTTGGCCATTTGGCTTTTGGCTTTTGGCCATTTGACTTTTGACCTCAACGTTCCTTAATGAACCTGCATGGGATCCTGTCTAAATCTGTAGTGTTGAATCTCATAAACACATTAAATAAAATCATAAAATGCAAATAAAGCCAATATATGAAGAAATTTAATGTTTAGGCACAATATGGCATGTATGAATGATTATACTCTTTTGATCATGGAGATCAAATCAATCTTACCTTCACTGGAAAATTAGTGACATGAATGCTTTTATGCCTTTTGGATCATGGAGATCAAGCCAGCCTTACCCTTACTGATGAAGTAGTGAGGTGTTGGTTTGTAACTGTGATGACTTGTTTGTAGTGAGAGAGGGATTTGTAATAAGGATTTCAAGGTTTTAGGGTTCTTGAAAGAATTTGATATTCTGACAGTGTTGTGGCCAGGTTTTTTCTCTCTTTTTCTCCTCCCTGGTTTGTGTGAAAAGAAGGTGATTATATAATGGAAATTAGGGTAAAGAAAATGGACTTTGAATGTGCAATTGGGCCTCCAATGTTCACTTGAGTTCGTCACTTTCCAGGCTAAATCGCAGGGACTTAAGTGCAATTTTTGAAGTTGAAATGTGAAAACAAAATGTAGCCGACATCAAGAACAAACTTCTGTCCGAAAATCGGCTCAATCGGATAAACGGTGAATTAGTTATGAATTTTTGAAGTTTCAGCTCAGACAAACTTATTTTGGGCTCTAGTGTCGACTCTGACACGTTCTTCAATAAAAAAATAGTATTGATAGGAGCATAATCCGGTCTTGACTTTTGAAGCAAAGTTGTAGATCTACGAGTCAGGGACCTTGTGTAAAAATATGAGCCCAATCCGATAAAAATTGACCGAGTTATGAATTTTTGAAGTTTCGGCCCAGATGAAATAATATTCAGCATTCAGGATTTTCGGTGTGTCACGCACTCTGAGCAAAAAACGAAGGCCTTTTGAATACTGTTTGAACTCAATACCTTCTGTGAAAATGTAGCCAACTCAATTTGTGAAATTTTGGCGCCGGAACCAGCTCGATACGATGAAAATCGACCAAGTTATGATTTTCTGAACATGACACAAATAAACTTCTGTCACAAATTTTCTGTACGAAAATACTTGATAAATCCACATTTTTGAAGACCTTCTGATCGAAATTGGCTTCCAGCCGTGAGAGATGAAAACATAGATAATGTCAAGACGGAATTTTGGCCACCGGAACGGGTTCAAAACGAGCCACGATCTTCAAGTTATGAATTTTTTAGCGCGTAAAAACTGCACTTTCAGCACACTTTTTCACCATATTTCTTCGAGAAAACTCACACATTCGGATACCTTCTTTAAAGAATTGACTTTTGAGCCGAACCTGAATTTGAGAATACGTTATCAGAGATATCTTGGCGAAAGAATACCTGAATATGACGCGCCGGGTTGGACTTGTGAATTTTTCTTGAAATATTTTGAGAAATATGGGAGGGCAAATTTTGGGGTACAACACATGCTTATTGTCAAAAGATGATAAAGTAAGCATATGGCATCAAAAGCTCAGACATATACATCTAAATGGCATGAAGAAGATCCAGTCAAAGGAATCTATCAGGGATATTCCCAAACTAAAGATTGATGAAGGGAAAATTTATGGATAATGTCAAATTGGGAAGCAGACAAGGATGTCCCATAAGAAGATTCAACATCTTGCTACCTCAAGAGTTCTAGAACTTATTCACATGGACTTGATGGGGCCTATATAGGTGAAAAGTCTTGGAGGAAAAATGTATGCCTATGTTGGGGTTGATGACTACTCGAGATTCACTTGGGTGAAGTTCATCAAATAGAAATAAGAGGTGTTTGAAGTATTCAAGGAACTATGTCACAAAATTCAAAGATAAAAAGTTTGTGGCGTTGTCAGAATCAGAAGTGACCACGAGAAGGAATTCGAGAACAATAAATTTGAAGAGTTTTATGCTTCTAAGGGGATTATTCATGAGTTTTCCTCACCCATCACTCCTCAATAAAATGGTGTGGTTGAGTGAAAGAAAAAGACCATTCAAGAATGTAAAAGAGTTTTCCTCACCCATTGCTCAATGATTCAAGATTCAAAGGTAATCAATCTCAAATACCTCAAATGTAACATTCACATCAATATCACATATTGCACACCATTTCAACATTCACACTAATATCACATATTGCACACCAAGTCAACATTCACATCGACACATGTGACTCCAATCCAACTCAATGCAATATGCATATGGTACCGACTGTTATCCTTATCGGTCTTGCCGGGTCCACATCTCCAAGATAGATAACCACCAAAAATTCCATTCTCTAAGCTTTCAAATCCCCACCTCCAGGTTTGGGACAAGTCAATAACTCCCACGAAATTACCAAATTTTGCTTCTTGACACAAATGATACATGTGTAATCTCAACATAAATATGCAATTAAGATCATCTTCATATCTTAATCATACAAATATATCTCACATAATTCAATACATTTGAATTATCTTCACCAAATTGCATAACATACATATTTCATGTCATCAATCACACACAATGCATTCTCATAGCAGTAATCATATCAACACATCATTATAACATATAGAAAACAAGTACAAACCATGCTATATTCAATCAACACCAATTCCCAACAATTCAATACACAAAATCAAGTATCATATTTCCATTGAAAAGTGCATCAAAACCAATCTAAAACACAATTAAATTCCATAAAATTCATGATAAATCATATACATCCAGGATCCAAAACAGTTTCAGAAAATAATAAGTTTTGCATTCCAGATCGCGCTAAGTGGCAACATGCGCGCTAAGCGGCCTCTGCGAAATGTAGAAAAATTCTGCTACGGACAGCTTCTGTCTTCTACAAATTTATCAATCCAAATCTCATTCAAACACATATTTCACCAATTAAATTTTTTATAACCTATATCTAACATTTAGCATCAAATACAAACATCAAAACATGATTTCCAATATCAATTTTATGATTCCTCATTCAAAACCTAACATGTCAAAATCTAGAAATTGAAGAACAAATCCTTAATTCATGCTTACTACCTAATGAGTGATGAATGGTTGTGAATTTGAGTCTGAATAATTAGAATTCATTGGCTTAATTCATTTTCTTTTTGTCAATAAACCTCCACATTAGTATATATTCGGTATAGTTTATGTCATAGTGTATATATTGCATTATCATGTAAATATCATTGATTTTAATTGATTTTATCTAATTTTTTTAGGTATTCAAGCATTTATATTTAGGCATTGTTAGATAGAGCATTGAGTAAGATTTCCAATGCTTCCGATGTGATACCCTAAATTTGTCCTACCCCTTTTATTCAATCATTTGGCTTATACATCTAATATTCTTCATGTACATATCTGTGATACGGTGGCAGAACCGACTGTTTTTACTGGTTTGCATTTTGCGTTTTTTGTTTGCAAAATGTCGCGGTAAGCAAGAGTCGCCACCAACTTTTATTTCATCCAATCATGGAAAAGGAAAAAGAACAGAAAAAACCTTTTTTCGAGATATTCTGAGTACGGGGGGTAGATTATAGAAAGGGAAGGTGTTGGCACCCTTTCTATCCGTAGTTATCTACGGGCTCTTAGGTACTTGCTCATTTTTCAAATTGCTTGTGTGTGTTTGTCTTGAAAATGTTTTACTTCGTGATAACCCTTGTATCAGTCCTCAAGGATGTGACGAAGTTTGTTTTGAAAATTTGTTTTGAAAGGTGTTTGTGTGAAAAGTTTTTATTGAGCAAGTACTTAAGATTCTACCTACTCGAAAAAGATTGTTTATTCTCGTTTCCTTTAGACAGTGCTATCCTACTATTAAGAAGTAGGTAGCACCATCGTTGGAGTTGTAAGGGACATTCGAAAGGGACAAGTCCAATCACTAAAGCAATAGTTAGAAAACTTTAGTAGTAACCCTAAAGTCTTAAGATCTTTTCGAGGCAACATTTTCGAGGCAACATTCGAATGGGACATTTTGATCTCTTAGACATGAGGGCAACCACTAAAATCTCCTATGCTTAATGATTGTTTACCAAAGGAAACCGAAGTGAGGTAAACCCTAGAAGTGAATATGTGCATATGATTTGTTTCAGTTATTTAATCTTTGCACATTAGGTGATCTACCATTTTAATTTCAGATATTCTTGCCATACAATCCTATTTAGCATACATCTAGACAGTTAAATATTTGCAGGAATTTAAAAGTGCGAAAAAATAAACCTAGCTATTACAAGGCTTCGGGGGATGGGGATTAATTACATAACCAAAAAAATCGGGGATTAAAGCAGTAAATAAAACCCTAATTTAACTATTAGAAACCATTGGCAGTTACAAAAATAATGGAAAAGAAATGATTAAATGCGCGGCGAATTAAATACGAGGAGAAATTGAAAACCCTAAAATCTAATTGAGAAATAATTAAGTTATTTTTGAGAAAAGAATTAATTGAGTTATGCACGACTGAAACCCTAATTGTAATCATTTTTTAATTATAAAAGAAATTGAAATTAAACTAATCTAATCTAAACTAAATTAAATAATTTCAAGAAAATAAAATGTTTTACAAAAAAGATTTTGTGTATTTTTGTTTTTTTTTTATTTGAGAAAAGAAATATAATTGCACATTAATTAAAACCCTAATTTCTAATTGCTTTTAATTATGAAAAAAAAGAAATTAAATTAACCTATATTTCTAATTAAATTAAAATAAACATTTTATTAAAAAAAAAGCTTTTTTTGGTGTTTTGTGATTTATTGATTTTATGATTAATAAAAAAAGGGTAATTAATTTGGTGAAAAATAATTAAACAAAATAATTAAAATAAAATAAATAAATAAAGAAAAAGAGAATGGGCCTGTGTTGAATAGCAATTCTGGGGGGGTGTCAATCTGAGTTTTCTAAGGCCCAAAACGCTTCAAGCCCGACCAGCCTCTGGATGCCTTGTAGCGTTGACTTAAGGGCGTATCATAGGCCCTCACTGCTGGAGCGTTGGATTTGATAGTCTGCTTGATCAAACGGTTGGACTCAAGGGTGTATGATGTTCTCCAGGACAAGTAATGCGCTAGATCTGTTGAAAGAAAATAACATAAAGAGAATTGTTGGGACCTGGGGTCGAACCCAGGTCCTTGTGATCAATACCAACGCCTCATTTCCAGATGTGCTACGCGCTTTAGTTGTTAGTATAATAACAATGATATACAATATATGAAAAAAAACGTGGATTACTGGATTAAAACAAAAGCGCGCGTTTTATTTGAACGACCCAATGATGGTTGAACACATCATCATCTTCTTCCTCCTCCGTGGTATTAGGTATATACTTTTTACCTACAGTCTCATGTCCGTAGCCATAGCCCCTGCAAATTTCCAAAACACACGAGACACATGATAAATGATATCTAACTTTATAGATCCAATCGTTTTGATCTCGTGAACATCATGGTACCCTTCTTTTTGGCTAATTTCACATGTGGACAAAACCCCTAAACTGCACATATAAACCCTAACAATGGCAAAGGAACGTACATGCTTCAAAAATGCAATTAAATTATCTAGTTAGCTTGCAAACACGATGAGGATCACAAATATATAACTTAAACATGCTAATGATGCAAGAAATACAGTAATCGATTTTGAAAATATGGGAAAACCGTGTGAATACTAGGGGAAGATTCTGGGCGTGAGAATACGTGCAACTGATCATATTAGCCTCTGGGAGGGTCCAAGAAACGATTGGAATCGTTGGAATAGCTTGAATTGGCCTCTAAGTTCAATAACGATCCAACACTTTTTGTCACTTTCTTTGAATTTTGTTTGGTGTTTTCACGACTACAAAACCTTGTTTTTTGCTTTGTTCTTGTCCAATATATACCTAGGGATGAATTGGGGTTGCAAACTTGAATTGAATCTTGAAGTTTGATGAGATTTAATTTGATTCTTGAGCCATATGCAAACTTGCTATTTTGAGCCAAATTTTCCCTTTCTTGTACCAATTATGCTTGATTCGTTTTGGCCTTGATAATGCAGCATATTTTGATTGCCAACATATCCAAAAACCAAATCAAATCATATCTTTTCTATTATTCATCAATTATTTGATTTAATTCAATTTTTAATTAATAAAAAATCAAGATAAATTGAAAAATGAAGAAAATAATGTGTGGGTGAATATTTGAGTCGTGGACCATATGATAAGTGAGGTGTAAGCATAAAAAATTAGGCCCATTTAGCAAAAAAAATGCATTTTTGAGCACATTTGACTTTTGGAAATTTTGCAAAAAATGTCAACTTTAACAAGGCATATCTCCTCAAATTTTAACCTTAGAGAGGTGTTCTTGGACTTTTTAGAAAGCTTAGGATGTCTGTTGGCTGAAGATTTTGATAATGTTATTAGAAGCCAAATGAATTAAATGTTTCGATCGAAATGAGGTAAAGCGTCATGTTTCGAAGTAGCAGAAGCAGTGTTTCAAATAAGCATGTCAAAGCTTGGAGCTTCGAGTGGCAATTATGGGAACATATCTAAAGAAGTCTCGAAATAACAACAAGGTTGTGTCTGGGAAGTGCGTTCGAAACAGAGAAGTACCAAAGCATTTGAAATTCAAATGGAAGCGGGACATTCGAAGTTTGAAAGTTATGTGCTGGAGCATTTGGGGACACGTGGAAAGAAGAAAGAGGCATTGTTCTGCATGTTCTAAACGTGGCATAATCCTATAGCAAGACCGTTATGGTCGAATTAGTATAAATAGAAGTCTTAGTATTAGGATTTCGTGTGTCATATCTATTATACTAAATACTCAGTAACATTCAAACTACCACATGGCAAGGGAAACGAATGCAAGAGAAATGTACGTATGATAGCACCATGTATTTCTGATTTAATGAAAACCTTTTACCATTTCCAGCACTTTCCTTTATCTTTTTGTTAAATAACATTTACAAGTTTTCTCATTTACAGTCTTTTCACTTCGAAATCTCTTCTTCAAAGTTTTACATTTTAATGCTTTCTTCACATTTCAAGCACTTTACATCTCAGAAAACTGTCATATTTTCCATACCTTTACCTTCAAGTCTTATCCTTCGAACGCATATTTTTACTTAAAGTCATTTACAGATTTCTTGCATTAAACGCTTTCTTCATATTTCAAACCTTTTACGTTCCAGAAATCCTTTACATTAACTGTTTTATAATTCGAAACCATTTACTTGACTTTTATGCAATTTTACATGTCTTTACAATTAACATTTATTCATGCAACTTAGTTTCGTACACGCACATTTTGGTTACATCTTTAGACTTTTTGAGAGAGAAATCGAAATAAGCCAAATGCATATACAACACTCAAATATCAACCATGAATATCTGTTCGATCGTGAGAGTAACCTTAATGTCCAAGGAATCCTAGGATCAATCTAGTCGATCCTGTGAGTTATCAGAGGAATTGAATAACATTCAGAAAGATTATTCGATAGTTTGGAAGACTAGCGGTTGTTTACCAGAAATCACTGGAAACAAATTGGCACACCCGGTGGGACCAATAATTGGATATTAGAAATAAAGATTGTTGAGACATAACCATTATAAAAATGTTGGAACCTAAGAAGTTTGCTGTTTTATGAACCTGAGAAGTGGTAAAATAACCAACAGTAACCAACCTTCATCCAGAAGAAAACGTTTGGACAAAATGTCTAATTCTGACAATCAACAAGGGGAACAAATTGCCCCACATACAACAGGCACTAATGCATCCACTTCGATCGGAAAATCTAATGTAATCCCTTCGAATGCACAGTCTGTTGCATCTTCAACCAGTAACATAGCCACCAATGGAGTAAGTGGCATATCAACTAATAGTTCGATCTTAGGAAATACTGGAACCATTGGTTACCCTGGGGGATTCGTTCCACCATCAGGGACACAATCCCATTTCACCACTCCATTAACTAGACCACCCGGTTTCGATGGGAATAGAACCAGAAATTCCTCTTATGGAATGCCAACATCGTTTATGGCAGGTTTACACAATTCCACATCGAATTCATCCCCACAACTAGGGTCTGGGTCTGGGGCGAATCAGTTTATGACAAATAACCAAGGGTCAGTGGGTTATAGCATAATGCTTATCTTAACCACAGACAACCAGTTGGCTTTTAGGCAATTGATGGATGACAGTAACCATAATATGATAGGGGTGTTAGCACAAACCATGCAGGAGATATTTGCCCCAATAGTGCAAAATGTGACTGTGACAAATAGAGAAAACGCTGACAATATGAGTCGAATAGCAGATTTCTTTGCTCCCCCAGAAAGGCGTAGGCAGAATCAGGCGGGATTTCGAGCAAACATGCCTGTTATATAACAAATTGCTAACGACCCAATTTATAGACCACCCAGAGAAGAAGTTAACTTAGGGGCCAGGGCACCAAGGTTAGAAGCCCCAATAATCCCAGACCCACAAAGAGAAATTATGGAACCATGGGCAAGGGTCGAAAGGCTAGAAGCCCCAGAGTTTCGAGAAGAACAACCTAGGGGAGTTGTCTTGGTTGGTCGAAATCAAGATGCCGATGCTGTCGTTCATAGAATTCGAAACGATGACATCTTGGCAGAAAACAACCTAACCACCATGATAGAGAGAGTCATGGCCCAGAATGGCCTCAACACAGGAATGAGAAGGCCAAATTATGCTTCTCCTATATTGGATTGCATAATGCATACTGATTTACCAAGGGGATATAAAGTCCCTAAATTTACAAAGTTCGCTGGGGATACCAATGAGTCAACAGTCGAACACATAGCGAGATATCTAACCGAAGTGGGAGATATAGCCAATAATGAAGATCTCAGGATCAAATACTTCCCAAGTTCCTTGACTAAAAACGCCTTCACATGGTTTACCACTTTGCCTCCTGGGTCCATTGACACTTGGGCTCTCTTAGAGAGATTATTCCATGAACAATTTTACATGGGACAGTCGAAAATAAGTTTGAAGGAATTGGCCAGTGTTAAGAGAAAGTTCACCGAACCCATAGATGATTATCTGAATAGATTTAGGCTTTTGAAATCCAGATGTTACATAGTAGTGCCTGAACATGAGTTAGTCTAAATGGCCGCTGGTGGCTTGGATTATTCTATTCGAAAGAAACTAGACACTCAATATTTGAGGGATATGGCTCAGTTAGCCGATAGGGTTCGACAGGTCGAAAGACTAAAGGCCGAAAAAGCCAGAGTCTTTAAGAATAGCAAGAAAGAAAGGATTTCCTATGTTGGGACTGAGGAAGCAGAAGAATATCCTGAATTCGAATTCGAAGAGGTCGAAATCGACCTCGCTGAATTAAAACAGGTCCCGCCTTATTCCTGCAAATTGTTAGTTCCCACAAAAGGGAAAGACATTGTTGAAAATGAGAAAAGTGACAAATTTCCAAAGAAGGTTTATACCTTCGATGTCACTAAATGTGACGGGATTTTTGACTTACTTGTCAAAGATGGCCAACTAATTGTGCCATCAAATGTCAAAATACCTCCTTTGGATCAGAGAAAGAAGAGAGGATTTTGCAAATATCATAGTTTCCTAGGCTACAAAACCTCACAATGTTTTCTTTTCAGGGACCTAATTCAAAACGCGATCAAAGATGGCAGACTAAAGTTTGCTGATAAGGTGAAGATGAAAGTGGACGAAGATCCCTTGGACGTCGCAGACACCAACTACTCCGAGCCTGCATGCATTGGAGAGGTCAACATGGTGGAAACTGATCAAAGCGACGCCCTAACAGGAGAGAAGGGTACTGAAGCTGAAAACTGGGTGATGGTCGAAGTCAATAAGGAGGTCACTGAAGACATCCAGAATACGCCAGAGACTTCGATTGCCGCACCTGTAGCTGTTGCAAGAGAAACCCAGGCTACTGAAGGCCAGGGAAATCAAAACCAAGAACTAACACAAGTCACTGAAGGCTTGAGGCTGGAATTGGAGAAAGTCCAAATCACGCAGCCAATTTCCCCTCAGAAGGAAATATGGGACACTCTAGGGGAACCCAGTGGAAAATTTGACTATTTGGTCAAATATTCTGCCCCAGAGAGTTCGAAGGTTCAGATTAAGGATATAAAGCCCACAGGATGGGGCGATGATGAATCCAAGGGGGAAGATGTTGAAATAAATATGGTGGATATGGAAAGACCTCGCTCTGAGATGGAGGAAGTAGAAAAATACTTAGAAAAAGAAAAGTATAGAATGGGGGATAATCACACTGGAGATGCTAGTCTCAAGGATTATCTCATGACATGCCACAAAGGAGATTCAGGCATGATATTGTGCCCTAGGTGAAGCATCCTCTGCAATCAAAGAATCGCTGCGAATTTCGAAAGGGTACAGAGGACTCGAACTGGCAACAATTGGCGCCAGGATAACCAGCTTTTTAGGTGTTATCCCAAGGCTGGAGAAAGTTTGCTGGAATTTGTGTTTCGCTGCTACAAAGGGGCAACCAAGTGCTTGATTTGCCCAAGGTGTTCTGCTGTGTATGACCAAAGCATGGCCAGGGCCTTCGAAACGATTCCCTTCGCCCCTTGCTGGAACCATCAAGAAACTGTCCAGATGGGCCCACGTTTCGACAGCAGGCACAAACAGCGAAGGCCTGATAACTCTCACCCCAAGGCTGCTCGAAGAGTGACTTTCAAACTCCCTGCTGAAGTGCCAACCGATAGATGGTTACAGGTCAGAAATGACAAAGGCAAAGATAGATGGAGAAACGCTGAACGAAATGCACGCCATGCTGTGACATACAGGAGGCAATTCAACACAGCAAAAAGGGAGGAGGTGAGATTAGAAAATTACAAAGGAAGGAACCCCATGTCAAGATCCCAGTGGCGCAGACAGCAAAGGATTCGATAGGCTGAGAGAGAAGTTGTGGCAAACAAAGGGGTTACTTCAACAAAAAACCAAGGTGAATCTAGCACCAACAAACCAAAAAATCAAACTGAAGACAAACCTCCAGTCAATAGGAGGCTCTTCTCTGAAGTACAACGCGATGAACCAAAGGAATACACTCCAGGCCCGGAAGAGGACGAAGATATGATAACAGATAACTTCGAATCGGAGGGGGAGTCTTCATTTAACCTGAACTGTAACGTGGTGTCTGTGCTTCCATGTGAATTTGGGCAGGAAACCGAAATCGATGAATATGAGGAGGAAGACACCACAGATTTGATGAAACATAGGCCTGTGTGCTACTATGTGATGGACAATGGGGCTGTTGAGGAACAAAATGCGTTCTTCGAACGTCCAGAACCTGCAATGAAGAACCATCTCAAGCCACTTTTTATTCGGGCGAAAGTTGGTGTCCATGGTGTGAACAAAGTTCTAGTGGATGGGGATGCTGCAGTCAATTTGATACCCCATTTCATGCTAAAAAGATTAGAGATCCGCGAAGGAGACATCAAGCCCCATAATATGGTTCTGTCCAATTATGAGGGAAAAGTGGGCAAAACACTGGGAGTGGTCCAGTTGGAATTGACAATAGGCTCAAGCTGTAGGCCCACCATGTTTATGGTGATCGAAGCCAAGGCCAACTATAACTTACTGCTGGGAAGGGAGTGGATCCATGGCGTGGGGGCAGTTCCTTCGTCAATGCATCAGCGACTAGTTCTGTGGAGAGATGATGGAATCGTGGAAAACATCGAAGCAGACCAGAGTTACTTTATGTCAACTGTCAATTTAGTTGACAAGAGGGATTATGATAAAAATCTGGCAAAGATTGCTCCGTGTGTTCCAAATGATGAGATTAATGAAACTAGAAACGCCCACTACTACATGACCCTTCGCCATGATGGCCTTTACTGGGATAGAACAATAATCAGTGAAGAAGAGGGAGTCGAAAGCACTATACAAAAACGGCCAGCAGGCTGGGACTTCGACAACCTTATCCATGACTGAGTCTACCTTTTTCGAAAGGATTTCGGCCTATATGGCTGAGAGCGAATCAAAAGCGGCCTTAGAGGCTGAAATAAATAAATCAACTATAAAGATGAACGAAGTAAGTGGGGATGGTTCCAAATGCTCACACTTCGAAGAGTTTGAGATGGATCAAAGGTTGGATGCCATCTATGATAAAGAACACTTAGGCTTCGAAAGGGACCCCATAAACTCAGGTGCCAAAATGTTGGCACAAGATCCACTCGAAGAAGTCAACTTAGGGGATGAAAAAACGAAAAGAGTAACCTACATAAGTGCTAAACTTAGCCCAGGCCTCAAGAAGGAAGTGATCGAAGTCCTCAAGGAAAATAAAGATTGCTTCGCATGGGATTATGACGAGATGCCTGGTTTAAAGAGGGAGTTGGTCGAACACAGACTGCCAATCAAAGATGGCAAGAGGCCCATCAAACAAACTCCCAGAAGATTCGCACCAGCGGTTCTCACAAAAATTAAAGCTGAGATCGAAAGGTTGCTGCGTTGCAAATTCATCAGAACAACAAGGTACGTCGAATGGTTAGCAAACATAGTACCTGTTATTAAGAAAAATGGTTCTTTAAGAATTTGCATAGATTTTAGGGATTTAAACACTGCAACCCCTAAAGATGAATATTCCATGCCTGTGGCAGAAATGCTAGTAGATTTTGCTGCAGGGTTCGAATACTTGAGTATGTTAGATGGATACTCTGGGTATAACCAGATTTTCATTGCTGAAGAAGATGTTGCAAAGACAGCATTTCATTGCCCAGGAGCCTTAGGCACCTACGAATGGGTGGTGATGCCTTTTGGTTTAAAGAACGCTGGGGCAACTTATCAAAGGGCAATGAGTTCAATTTTTCATGATTTCATTGAAACCTTCATGCAGGTGTATATTGATGATATAGTCATCAAATCTATATCTGCAGAAACACATTTGCATCATTTAAGCCAATCATTCGAGCGAATGAGAAAACATGGCTTAAAGATGAATCCCCTTAAATGTGCATTTTTTGTGCAGGCTGGAGATTTTCTTGGTTTTGTGGTTCACAAGAAAGGAATTGAAATCAACCAGAACAAAACCAAAGCCATAATGGAGACGAAAGCACCTACGTCAAAAAGGGAGTTGCAATCTCTGCTAGGGAAAATTAACTTCCTCAGAAGATTCATTTCGAACCTAAGTGGAAGAACCCAAGCTTTCTCTCCGTTACTTCGTCTAAAGCAAGGTCAAGCCTTCAAATGGAACGAAGCTCACCAGGAGGCATTTGACAGGATAAAAGAATACCTTTCTCAGCCTCCAATTTTGTCTCCACCTTAATGGGGGAAGCCCATGAGATTGTACATATCTGTCTCTGAAGTTAGTATAGGTAGTATGCTAGCACAAGAAGATAGCAATGGCATCGAAAGAGCCATATACTATTTAAGTAGAGTGCTAAATGATGCAGAGACCAGATATAGCAATTTAGAAAAGTTATGTCTCTGCTTGTATTTCTCTTGTATGAAACTCAAGTATTATATAAAACCTGTTGATGTTTATGTTTCATCTCATTTCGATGTCATTAAACATATGCTTTCAAAACCAATAATGCATAGCAGAGTTGGCAAGTGGGCTTTAGCCTTAACAGAATATTATTTGACTTTCATGCCTTTAAAAGCTATGAAAGGTCAAGTGATTCCTGACTTCATTGTGGACCATTCTTTGGTTGAGCAGACTGTCATGAGTTACGTCGAAATGCAACCATGGAAATTGTACTTTGATGGTTCAACCCACAGGAATGGAAGTGGTGTTGGAGTCCTTCTGATTTCTCCTGAAGGAATTCCAACAAAATTCAAGTATAAATTAGATGGTCCTTGTTGTTCGAACAACGAAGCTGAGTATGAAGCGCTCATTGTTGGACTTGAAGCTTTGTTGGAATTGGGGGAAACCAGAGTCGAAATTAAAGGAGACTCTGAATTAGTGGTCAAACAAATCACAAAGGAATACAAGTGCATAAAGGAAAATTTAATGGTATACTTCGTCATAGTCAATAGGCTATTGAGGAAATTTGAATACATGGATATTCAACACATACCAAGAATAGAGAACCAAGAAGCAAATGACTTAGCGCAGTTGGCTTCGGGTTATAAAGTGTCTACCAAGAACTTCAAGGATTTGGTTGAATTAAGGGGAAGAGTTATGGCTACTAGATTCACACCATCGGATCTGGAAAGTATGAAATTGGGATATGCTGAGAAACAGGGATTCGAAATATTAGCCATAAATACTTTGTCAGATGCAGATTGGCGAAGTCCACTGAAGAGTTATTTAGCAGACCCAACTCTAAATGTGGATAGAAAGACAAAATATAGAGCATTGTCATATCTCCTCATGGGGAACGAATTGTTTAAAAAGACCCAAGAGGGTGTATTATTGAAATGCCTAGGAGAAAGTGATGCATATTTAGCATTGTCTGAAGTCCATAATGGGGCATGTGGGGCACATCAAGCAGGCCATAAAATGAAATGGCTGTTATTTTGATACGGCTTGTATTGGCCTAGCATGCTCAAAGATTGCATAGACTTTGCTAAAGGATGTGAGGAATGTCAGAAACATGCAGGAATTCAACATGCCCCTGCAAGTGAGTTGCATTCGATCATCAAACCATGGCCATTTAGAGGATGGGCATTGGATTTGATAGGAGAAATAAATCCTGCTTCGTCCAAAGGACAGAAATACATCTTGGTGGGAATAGATTATTTTACCAAATGGATCGAAGCTATACCACTGATAGTTGCTGATCAAGAGGCTATTATTGAATTTATACAAAAGCACATTATCTATAGGTTCGGATTGCCAGAGAGCATAACCACAGACCAAGGCTCTGTGTTTACTGGTAGAAAGATGCAAGGATTTGCCCAAGAAATGGGGTTTAGATTGCTAACATCAACGCCATATTATGCTCAAGCAAACGGTCAAGTCGAAGCAGCAAATAAAGTAATAATAGGATTAATCAAGAAGCATATTGGCAAAAAGCCAAGAAACTGGCACAAAACTCTGGACCAAATATTATGGGCTTGTAGAACATCTCCTAAGGAAGCTACTAACACTACGCCTTTCCAACTCACATTTGGTCATGATGCAGTGTTGCCAGTAGAAATTCATCTACAATCAGTTCGAATTCAGAGACAAAACGAAATCCCAGCTGCATTATATTGGGAAATGATGATGAATGAATTAGTTGAGTTGGATGAAATTAGATTACATGCATTGGAAATTTTGATGAGACAAAAAGAAAGAGTGGCCAGAACATACAATAAAAGGGTGAAGAAAAAAGTATTCATTATTAATGACTTGGTTTGGAGAGTCATATTGCCTATGGACAAGAAGAATAAAGCGTTAGGTAAATGGTCACCTCATTGGGAAGGACCTTTTCGAATATTAAAAGTATTCTCAAACAATGCATACGAAATCGAAGAACTCGTGGATGATAAACGTATCCTAAAGGTTAATGGGAAATATTTAAAGAAATATAAGCCACGCCTGCAGGAGATTCGAATAGTAACAACGTAACCAAGATGTTATAAAAGGCCAAGATGGCAAGATAAAATGCCAAAATGGTGTTGTTCGAATATTACATATAAGAAACCAAAATTGTAGTCAAATAAACATCAAAATCTAGAAATAAGAGTTATTTTTCAATCGATTAAAAGTGCTTCGAAATGATTCAAGTTTCTGCTGAGCGAACCGCCTGGCTCCTTCCAAGGTTGCCACTTCTCCTTTAAGTTGTTCTGCAGTCTCCATTTCCGCAAGCCCCTGGTTGAGAAGCTCTTCGAATTGGTTACCAGCAGTATTGGTTTCGAAGGCTATTTGTTGTTCTTTAGCCTCCTTAACCTTCTGTTGAAGTTCCAGAATCTGCCTTTCCCAAAGAAGTATGGACTCAGCTCGAGCCTCATAATCAGTTTTCGCCTGCTTCAGATGCGTTGCTTGATCCTCAGCTTCTTGAGAGAGTTTCGAAGCTTGTTCATAAGCAGCATCTATGGCAATGCGTTTCTCTTGAACCTTCTTGGCAGCAGATTCGTCTTGGAGAAGGTAACCAGTTACGTTGTCCAGCAAAGCCTGAAGATCGAACAAGAGAGTACTAACTGGCAAGGAGCAGGTAGAAAGATTGACCTTTGTGAGCAGCTCCTTCATAGTATAGCAAGCAGTACTATCTTGCTTAAGCACTTCGAATATATCCACATTGAGAATGGTTTTCCTAATTTTATTAAGAAGAACAATTCTTTCATCTGTGGGAAGAGGATAGCTGGTCGAACTTGTGCCAGCCCTAGCAAGTGGGACGTCCCTCTGAGCCAACTTTGCCTTCATGTACCCAATAGGGTCATTTCGTCTCAGAAGTGCCAGTTCCTCGTCAGTCATTCGAGACAAAGAGGATTGAGGGAGTTCCACATGTAGGGGAGCCACGTCCATTTCAACCTCTATGGGTTCGTTGGTTGCATTACCATCCCCTTCATTCGTTTCGTGCTCTTGGTCTTCTTCATCCTCATCCAAGTCCACCACTTCGATACCATCCCTTTCACTACTATTTGCGTTGGACTCCGTCCCAGCAGTCGAACCGTCATTGGCATTCTCCTCCTCAGATTCTTCGTCTGCAGATTCTTCGGCTCTTTGCCCAGAATCAGCTTTCTCTTCTTCAGTTTGAGTGTCCTTTGGGTCCTCTTGAAGAGTTTCAAGAGGGGACTTTTGAAGAGAAGCCCTTTGCAAATCCTCTGCAGATGTTTGAAGTGGTGTTTCGTTTATCTCTTTCAGAGGAATGGAGGTACCTTGATCATCCTGCTGTTCAGAAGTTCCAGCCAGAACCGCCATATTGGAGGAACCTTTATTTTGAACCAGGTTGCTGGAATCTCCTTGAGGAGAGGAGTTGAGCGGAGCAGCAGCTCTGGATGGTGAGTTCGAAGTAGTGGAAGCTGGATTCAAGATGTTCTGCAAGGAACAACAGAATGTTAAAAAAACATTCACCAAGGTAATAAGAAGTTATTATTGTCAAAAATTTAAAGGTTCAATTTACCTGTGGACTCTCGGAGGAGAGGTTACTAGCTATACGTTCCAACGTTGTGTTGGAGGTCGAAGGTGGATTTTTGGATTTGGGTGAGGGAGCAGCATCCCTGGAATCAAGTCCAGAGACACTAGTTGGAACGGTACTTTTCGAAATATCTTTCTTTGGCTTCTTCTTCGAAGCATTGTTTAAGTTTCCTCCAGCCTTGGGATCTTCCCCAGTGGTGCTTGATTTCCGCTTCTTGGGAGTAGTAGGAGGAAGCTTGTTGGTCTGAAAGGATTTTAAACGAAGAGTTAGATGCAAACCATAAAACATGAGTGAATTCGAAACATCAAGGCTAAGTGATTACCGTTGGAAATGGAACACTGGTTGTTGTTGGTATTATTGTTGTTGTTGTGGTTGCAGCAATGGTGGTTGTTTTGGGTGGAGTCACTTTGTCAGTAGTTTCGATGGAGGCTTGAGAGGCACTCCCTTCTTTCGACTTCGAGGCAGCTGTCTTTATCCTGATGGATGAAAATCGAAACAATTAAAGCAAAGGTTAAAGGTATGGAAAATAAAAGACGTTTGGGATTTTCCCAAGCATTCGCACCTGTGCCTTGATCAGATTTAATTGACATGGCAGAAAGGTCGTATCGAAGGTGTCCTGGGAAATCATGAAGCCAGTATCGAGCCCATGTCACAGTCTCAGATGGCTTTGGTTTCCTTTGAAGATATTTGAACATCTCTTTGCAAGTAAACCACCAAGGATATGGGGGAAACCAAGCCAGAGCCAGTTCTGAGGTAGGTAATCTGGGAAATTTAGGTGGATGCATTTCAAATGCCAACCTATACCTATCCTCAGGTGACAGCCCTGAAGGAAGTTTTAACTTAGAAACTTTTTGTTTAAATTTTTCCTTCAAGGTCTCAGCCGCTTGATGCACAGTGGAGTCCAAGCGCGTGGGGTCATAAGTAGTTTCAAAATAATTTTGGAAAGCTTTAATCTCTTTGGCATGAGTAAACATACCTTTCTTTATTGGTACCTGCACATCGAAGGCATCAATTAGTTTCTGTTGAATTGTAAGTGTATCGAACATATAAGTTTGATAAAACTTGGTCCACCATTCCAGAAACCCTTTAGCTGTGAGATGGGTAGGTTCGAAGGTTATCAACTCAAATTGGGCAAAGCCTTGATATTGTTCTTGCTGTATTTTGGCTTCCCGTGCCTTGAAAGTTCGTCCAGAAGTGATGGCATTCTCAGTTTGAAATAAAGGTTCAGGAATCAGTTGGCATAAGCCAAACTGCCTCGAAACAAAGTTTGGTTGGTAGGCAAAGAGAAAAATATGGTTCTTTGCTGGAGTTGTTCTTGAAGAAATGAGTCTAGGTAGCAAAAAAGCTCTCCATACATCCTGAATCTCCTTGCTCTTGATAGCTTCTGAGAGAGCCATGGTGAACCAAGAAGGTCCATGAGCCCTCGAAGCAAAAGGCGCCATGCTCTCTTCGAACTTGTGCCTTTTGGAGAATATCATGATGTACTTCGAGAATTGGACTTTGAAGTCATCTTTGTCGTCATTGGGAGTTAATCTTCGAAGCCTAGTGCCTTCGACTATCCTATCATTTATCTCAGAATCTTGCTCATCAATGGTGTTGGCGGTTGATAAGGAGGGTTCGAACATGGCATTTAGCCATAGTTGAAGTAACCAAAAAGGGCCAGCCAACAGAATATTTTTGGAGGTGTGGGATTTAAGGCTCGAAACAGCTGACCTCAGGCTTTCATAAAGGTCAACTAAGAGCAGTTCACTTAGGCACACTTTTCGATTTTCATGCAAGTCCCTAGCTAGAGGAATGAACCTACTAGCTACCTGTAGGGATCTACTGCAGAAAACGTATCTTGACAGCCACAGGGTTAAGAAAGCAATGTGCTCTACGTCAGACACATTGTCCCCCTCAGCATGGTAATGACTGATAAACTTGGAAAAACTGGCTAGCTTGACTTCGAAGTCAATTATGCTTGAATGTTCTTCGTTGTCGGGTATATAAGTTTCTCCCACTGGCGATAGCCCAGTGATGGCCGCTATGTCGAAGAAGGTTGGGGTGATCATTCCACCTGGGAGATGGAAAGTGTTATAGGTACTGTCCCAGAAATAGAGGGACGCGAATAGAAGAGGGTGGCTGTAGGTGAAACCTGGCTTCGATAGCTTAATCAGGTTATAGATACCTAATTCTTCCCATTGCTGGGATTTCTTAGCTTCTACTTTCTTGAACCAATTTTGATAAGCAATATCAGAGGTGGGGCAAGATCGAAATGGCTTAAAATTACTTTTTACATAATCCAATACAAAGGGGTCCTTAGGAGGAACAGTTGGGTTTTCTATGGTATTTGAACTAGAAGATTCTACTGCCTTAGGGGCGTCCATTTTGTTAAACAAGGGTTTAAAACTATAACAAACTGGGAAAATCGTTCTGGTGTCTTTTAATATTTCAAAAACCGTAAGAGGGCCATTTAAAGCTAACCTCTTACCAGCAACGTTGGTAGGAATGAGTACCTGTGATGCATACAGCATTTCTTTTTCCTTTGAAATCATCTGAGGGGCAAGAACGGATTGACCTTGGTGAGTGATGATTTTACTTTCCATGGTAGTTCCTGCAGTTTTTCCTTTCTTCTTGGAGACTTTCTTGAGTTGGGATGAAGTAGAAGAAGACATTTTTGAAAGATGTTGAAAGCTTGGGTTTTTTGACGAGAGAAGGAGGGTAAAAGATTTAGAGTGTGAAAAGAAAAGAAAAATATTAAGTTGGTGATGTTTTATAATGGGGAAGTTTAAGCATCCACTGAATAAGGGTGTGATACGTGGAAATCATGGGTTGGTGTGATGAAGAGGTGGCGTAAAGTTAACATGGGTAATAGGCGTGATTTAAAGATAATCATTATTTGTAACTGCACCATGCTGTGAAGTGGCTCCAGGCGGTTAAGGAATCCAAAAGGTGCTATGATTGACGTGACTGGAGTCAAATGCATTAAATGTTACGATGATTCGAAAGTCACATCAAAATCTTGTGTAGATGTTTAAAATAGGTATTTCTCAGAGGAATCGAAATACATATTTTAAAGGGGCAATTTGTTGGCTGAAGATTTTGATAATGTTATTAGAAGCCAAATGAATTAAACGTTTCGATCGAAATGAGGTAAAGCGTCATGTTTCGAAGTAGCAGAAGCAGTGTTTCGAATAAGCATGTCAAAGCTTGGAGCTTCGAGTGGCAATTATGGGAACATATCTAAAGAAGTCTCGAAATAACAACAAGGCTGTGTCTGGGAAGTGCGTTCGAAACGGAGAAGTACCAAAGCATTTGAAATTCAAATGGAAGCGGGACATTCGAAGTTTGAAAGTTATGTGCTGGAGCATTTGGGGACACGTGGAAAGAAGAAAGAGGCATTGTTCTGCATGTTCTAAACGTGGCATAATCCTATAGCAAGACCGTTATGGTCGAATTAGTATAAATAGAAGTCTTAGTATTAGGATTTCGTGTGTCATATCTATTGTACTAAATACTCAGTAACATTCAAACTACCACATGGCAAGGGAAACGAATGCAAGAGAAATGTACGTATGATAGCACCATGTATTTCTGATTTAATGAAAACCTTTTACCATTTCCAGCACTTTCCTTTATCTTTTTGTCAAATAACATTTACAAGTTTTCTCATTTACAGTCTTTTCACTTCGAAATCTCTTCTTCAAAGTTTTACATTTTAATGCTTTCTTCACATTTCAAGCACTTTACATCTCAGAAAACTGTCATATTTTCCATACCTTTACCTTCAAGTCTTATCCTTCGAATGCATATTTTTACTTAAAGTCATTTACAGATTTCTTGCATTAAACGCTTTCTTCATATTTCAAACCTTTTACGTTCCAGAAATCCTTTACATTAACTGTTTTATAATTCGAAACCATTTACTTGACTTTTATGCAATTTTACATGTCTTTACAATTAACATTTATTCATGCAACTTAGTTTCGTACACGCACATTTTGATTACATCTTTAGACTTTTTGAGAGAGAAATCGAATAAGCCAAACGCATATACAACACTCAAATATCAACCATGAATATCTGTTCGATCGTGAGAGTAACCTTAATGTCCAAGGAATCCTAGGATCAATCAAGTCGATCCTGTGAGTTACCAGAGGAATTGAATAACAGTCAGAAAGATTATTCGGTAGTTTGGAAGACTAGCGGTTGTTTACCAGAAATCACTGGAAACAATGTCCCCTAAGCAAAATGTTTGGTATCATCTCAATTGAGTCTTCCATGTTCATGTAAGAAGCTTTGACCCAAAAGGTGTTTTTGTTGACTTTTCAAAAGGACCCATAATGTAGAAATTCATATCTTTTTATGAGTGCACATTTTGAACTTGTGAGCTGAATATGAATTGTGGGAAATTTCATCCTCTTAAAAATGATCTTTGGATGGAAAATTTCTGATAAAGCATGTGGAAGTTATGCTTGGTCAAAGTTGGGTTGATTTTTACTAAGAAACCCTAATTTAGCAACTTTTGGGTTTTGATGAATTTGGAGCATTCCTTGAGGATTCATGATCAACCCTTGATAAAATGATGAAAGTCACTTCAAAATGTTAATGTTGACCAAAAATATTGAAGTTTGACTGTATGTGGGTCACAGTTGACTTTTTGACCTAATATAGTCGATTCTCAAGCATCTGAGCAGTTGACTGAGCAAACTTCTTGTGCAAGGCATGAAAATTGACATGTAGGGTCTTGAGAACATATTAAGACCATGGAGAGCCTATGAGGCCTTTGTGGTTCACCCATCTTGATGAAAACGGAAACCCTAATTTGAGGTACACTGCCTTAGGAGAGAGTTTGTCTGGTCCACTCTTGGGCAACCTTGAGCAAATTGAGGATCTCTAGGAGCATGTATTAAGTAAAATGAGAGGGAAAATTTTGGGGTACAAAAATATCCTCTCCAGTGGGTCATTTAACACAACATGCATTCACTAACAACAAGGCTTGGCACTAGGATCAAGGATCTTGAAGAATTAGGGTTTCTTTAAGGCTTTGAGGATCTTATCTTCATCCAAGGGATTCAAGTTGCTTCTTCAACAAGCAGGGAAAGATGATAGGGTTTTAACTCGTTATGATTCATCAAGAGTTCAATTGTAAGCTAAGGATTTGGTTCCCTCCATCACCTCAAGCTACTTTGATTATCAAATTTCATCAAAAGAAAGTGAACTAGGGTTTGTTACTCATCATATTTGAGCTTGTTGATGTTCAACAACTGAGGTTCATTGGGTTGCATGTCAAGGTGTCCTACTATGCTCCAAGACCTACCTTTATCAAAGGATTCAAGGCATTGTCTATCTTTTTACTCCTCAAGTGGAGATATAGTGTAATTGGATTACGAAATACAAGTCGTGGTGCAAGAGATGAGTTTGAGGATTCATTGTAATAAAGGCATCATTATTCTTTCACATACTTGTTGCTTGTCATGAAAATTTGCTTAAGATTGGAAAATTGAATTGAATATAGGGCTTCATTGAGAATAGAAGATTAATCCGAGGTATTCATTCAAGTTCAAGATTGGATCAATGTTTACTTTGGTACTAGTTATAATGTTGCAAAAGAATACATAATGCAAATTTTAAGTCCACTTATCCAAGTCCAAAAGTTCATTATACAAGGCTTTAAAATTCAAGAGTACATTGATCCATCATGATATCCCATTCAACTTAATATTGCAGGTTATAAATTGTACATCACAAAAGTCTAAGCACAATTGCATTTACAAGATGAATGTTGAAAACTAAAAAGAGAATTACAAATTTTTGAATGATTAGTCATTGATTTTCTGAGCCTTGATGCCTAAACGAAATTATTCATGCCTGCCCTCGTCTGATTCCACCAGCCCACCTCTTCATCGTTTTTTCCGTTTAGGTATGCATCCAAAGATCCTCCACACAAGAGCAAAGTTACTGCCTCGTATCCCATTCGTAAAATCAGAAGAAACGGATAGTCCATATGTTCAGTGAGCTTCAACAAGAGGCCTGCACCAAGCATTAAAATCAGTTCATGTAAGTCAAATGCCTCGCTTCAGGAAATGTAAAGAATAAAAAGAATAAGCGAATAAAGGAAAGCCGTGAGAAATGAAATCAGAGATTGAATCTAAATAGAATTGACAATGGCCAGGATTACTTCTATTGCAGCAAATTCTTTCCAATATCAACAAAACTCTTAACAAGATTCCAACTTCCTCTAGCTGTAACCAACTGTCCAAAAAATATTCAAACTATTTCTAAAAAAGAATAACAGCTCCAACCCTAATTTCTTAACCTCTTTTTCATTCAACCAACTTCCTAACAGCTCACTAACAAATCCTGGGCCAACTGTTTCCTAACTGCCCAAAACCATAACTAACAACCTCCATAACAAAATGATAACAAACAAAAAACCTCCCAACTGAATTCCCTCTAACCTCTCTTAACAGTTTCTAACTAACTTTCTAACCCCAACTGTTTCCTAACTGTTTCTAACCTCTATAACAGAATTCGGGGCCGAATTCCAACTCCTAACTTCCAGCAGAAAACTAACTCTCTCAACCATCAACTTATATAACAGAGTTCATATTAATTACAAGAGGAGGATCTCATTTTTCAGATTTCATTTTATTGAAAAATAGAGAGTAGAAATTTGAGAAACACACCTTGGTTGAATTGACTCTTCAATCCACTGAAGAATGACCACACGAAAAACTCTCTCTGGATTCCTCTGCTCCAGCAACTCATTCTCTCATTCTCGAAAAAACTTCATCCATGCACCATCTTTTTATCAATTTCATCACCACCATTCTTCATTCTTCAACCTTCTTCTTCACTCTCTAATTCTTCATCACTCTTGAGGACACAACACCAATTCTAAAAATCCCATAAGCTCCTCTCTTGCTAAACTGAATTCCTTAACCTTCAATCTCTTGGAAGAACTAAAGAAAAATCTCTGAAAACTCTCTCTATTTCCTTCACCATCTTCAATCAATTCTCCAAAAAAATCTTCCATCATATTCTTCACATTATGTGATCTTCATCACCTTTCTTTATCATCTTCATCAACAAACATCAACAACTTCAATCATCACTGCAACACATCAACATCCTCATCTTCTTCACAGAATCAACACCGAAGCTTCAACACGTATCGTCTTCATCACTGCACTGAAACGATGCAATCACGTGTCAGCATCAATAATCTTCATCGTGAATCTATCTGTTCATCATCAGTGAGCTTCATTCATCACAATTATGCAATTTTGCTTCAAGATAACGATATCAATACAGCAACAACAGCGTCGGTACAATGATTGGCAATGCATAGAACGCAAGAAAACGCAAGAAGTAGAAAAAAAGTGAGTTGTAGAGAGTATCGATGTTGATACGATGACGAGATGAATGAAACAGAGGCTACGGCGACAAGCGGATAGCCACAACGGGAAATGAAATCGGAGATCAGAGTGAATATGTGGCACCGTTCTGATTTGAAGGAGAAGATTCAAGAACCTCAATCAATGACTTCTCAACCCTATCTTGTCCTCAAATGCATCATTTCATGACTCTACATCTTTCTATTTTATTTATTATTTTTTAATTATCTTTGAAGTATAATAGTAATATATAATAAATATTAGTTGCTGAAAATATTATGATATGGTGTTGGTAGTGGATCGGATAAGATGACCCAACAGCATTTTTGGTAGTTTTTGGGTTGGTGAACAAAAATGGCTGATGGGCTTAGCTTCAACTTGCTGCAACATACCTCTTGGGCTCAACAGTACACCCCATCTGCAACATACCTCTTTGGCTTAACATACCTCTTGTTTCTACAAAAATGATAATGATACAAAAATAGTGTGATATGGTGGGAGAACTGACTTGAGGTTTTGCGTTTGTTTTCACAAATGTTTCGGTTGAGCAAGAGTCGCCACCGACTTTTTGTTTTATCCTAAGGAAAGGTTAAAAAGCACAGCAAAAACCTTTGAGATGTTTTCTTGGGTTCGGGGAGTAGATTATAGAAAGGGAAGGTATTAGCACCCTTTCTATCCATGGTTATCCATGGGCTCTTAGTTACTTGCTTAGATCAAACTTGCCTTGATTTTCAATTGTTTGAAATGGTGCTTTGTGTGTGGGTTTTGAAAATGTTTTTGAAAAGAGGCCAATGTGGTGGCAACCTTTGTAATGATCCATGTTGGGATGTATACAAAGGTGTATGTCTTTTGAAAAGGTTTTCAATATTTTTGAAAGTTATTTTTAAAAGTGTAGTGATGTGTGGTTTTGAAAAATAGGCAAATGTTTTTGTTTTGCAAGTTGGCAAGTAACCAAGAGTTTGTCTACTCTAAATTTCTCAAAGATTTTTGCTATGTTTTAACCCTTTTAACAATTTTGTTCCACCATTGTATTTGGTGGACAATCTTGTGTTAGGATGTGAACGGGACGGGCGCGGGTCATCGTTTAGACCATGATTGCAATGGTGCCAAGTATCTTTGGGCAATTTTTCCTTTAAGGGACTTGATCATTTTTAGGCAACTTTTGAAAGCGTCATCGAGGGACTATGATCATTTGATTGTTTTGTTTTTGCCAAAGATACCTAACATGCAACATGGCCCATTATTGAAGGCAACAAGTGGAATACCCTAGGGGTGCAAGTGTGATTAGTGTTGTCCATTTTCATGCTTGTTTATCTTGAATTTAGGTCAAACGATTTATTGTTTTTGATTTGCATACAAAACCCTAATTCTAACATGGCATAATTGGAAAGCTTAAATATGCGAAAAATAAAAGGTCCTAAGTTATTACAACACAAATATGGGATGGGGGGTACAAATGTTCAAATGGGGATATTTTAGCAAGAAATTAAAATCTAACTATTACATCCAAATTGAAATTTTTACAAGATATTTATTTGCACAATAATTAAATAAAATAAAATAAATATGCAAGATGCAAAAAATGATTTTTATATGTATGTAAAAAGTATTTTTTTTATGTGTCAAATAAACAAAAATAAAATGAATTAATTTTGGTATTTTTAGGTATTTAGGGAAAAACCCTAATTTTGTTAAACAAAATGTATTAATTATTTAATATATGCAATATTTATTAATTATGTACAAAAAATAAATAAAAGAAAGTATATTGTCAAAAAGTGATTTTTTAAGTTAAATATTAATAATAATAAAAATGTATTATTTTTGTATTTTTAACCTAAATATACTAATAAATATATAAGTATTTATAATATTTACTAAATATATTAAATATGTACAAAAAATAAAATATTTAATATTTACAAAAAAAGTATATTTTTTTATAAAATGTTTTCAGAAGATAAAATAAAATAAAATTAGAAAATAAATGTATTTTGTATTATTCCTAATATTCTAAACAAAAAAGTATTATGTATTTATTTACATATATAACTAAATAAAGCAAATAAATATCAAATACAATGCAAAAAATGTGGGAAAAATGTTTTTAATATTTTTTATGCTTTAATAAAAAATAACAAATCAGAATCAAAAAGAAAAAATTGAAAATGACAAATAAAACTCAAAATGGGCCAGGGGGGTGCAAATGTAAAAACATGGTGCAAAAAGGAAAAAAAGTCAGGCCCAGCCCATAGAGGTTGTCTTCAACCTCCAGACAACAAAAATGTCCAAAAAACGCGCGCCTTTCCTCCTGGTTCAAACATCCTGATTCCTGGACTTTTAGCACAAACTTACAACATGAAAAATGTCAAGCATCAAGCCACGATTCCATACATACCAAGAACTTGATCTAACTCTCATAAATGAGAGAGAATTTCTCCATACCTAATTCTTAACCTAAGTTTTTGTCAATGTTCAGGTCTTAAATTCTCTCAGCATATGTAATATAAATGGAAAGTGAGGATATGTATAGCTTTAGGGCCATGAGTAGAACATTTTTCATTCATAAACTTAAAGCTAACTCTTCCTAGATTGAGAGATAGAAGTCCATGAACTTACCTGTTCAGCTTAGATCGTATCTGGCAATGGAGGTACTTTCAGTGCAAGGTGAGGATTGGTACAGCTTGCTTGAAGTCCAGGGATGCTATTCCAACCTTTAGCTTGCTTTGAAACCAAGTGAATCAAGCTACGGCAATCAACCTGCAAAACAGAAAAAGTGAAAATGGTGAAGTTGGTTAGAGGTGTTACAGGTCGTGTCCAATGCTTGGGATAGCTTGTATATGTGGTATGGAGTGTGTATGAACTGGTTTTAGCAAAAATGCACGAGTGGATTGAGTTATGGAAGTCCAACTGCAGAGGTGACTCTGTTTTTTGTAGTAGGATGGTGTTTTTGTGAATGGTGAGGTTTGGAAGGTGTTTTAGTCGTGCCTTAGCTCAGTGATGTTGTTTGGGATGTGTCTAACAAGTTTGTCTAAGCTTCTCTTGGCAGAAATGTGAGTTGTTGTTAAGTTATGCCAAGTTACTTCTCACTTAAGCAAAAAATGTCAACTTGGTTTCTAGACTTGTGCAGGCCCCTCAAATGTGCTGCAAAGCTTTGTCTTGATCAGTGGGATATGTCCTTGAACTTGTGCCAAAAGGATTTTCCTTGTACTACTTGGATTGCAAATTTGACATAAAGTTCAACTTTTCAAAAATGGATATATTGCTTTTTCTAATTTAAGGTTAATCTCTTGTGTAAAGGCTTAATGGGCAAGATAATACTAGGAAACAAAGGTTTTGCATTAAATTATTGAGTGTGGATGAGATAAAAGGCCTGTAATCTAGCTTAGAGCATGCTGAGTTCAAAAATGCAAAGTTATGGACATGGAAATGGCTCATGAACAAAGTGACTTTTGCCTATATTGCCAAATTCGATTCTCCCTAACCACAAGGTTGTTTGATGAGTTCTTGGACATTTTGGAAAGCTTGGAATGTGTAATACAATCCATATTTGTAATGAAAATTTAAATTCCAAGTGGAAGCATGTGAAAAGTGGCCATGAAGTTAGGCAAAAATCCTGCCTAGAATAGGTCAAAATTTTTCTAAGTTAAGAATGTTTTGCACCCTTGTTCCAAAAATCATAACTTGAGCTACAAGCTTCTTTTGAGGAAACTTTGTGAATCAAAGTTGTAGATTTTGCAATGGACTATAACTTTCATGTTTTTACTTTTGTTTGAATCCAAATGCATCTTGATGAAAAAATGGGACAAAGTTAGGAAAAAATTAGGGATTTTCATAACTTAGAAAAATTCTAAGTTATGAAAATTCTTCATTTCAAACCCTAATTTGTGATTTTTGATTTCTTGATGAACAAGTTTCATAATTTGACATGTTTTGATGGAAAATGAATCTTGACACTTGATTTTGACCAAAAAGTCAAAGTTTGACTTTTCAGTATACAGTCAAAAATTGATCAATTGACTGGAAAATTTATCTGTCAATCTTGTGCATTTGGGATCTTTTGAACTTGTTGAACATGTCAAGAAAATTCCATGGGGTCCTTGAGTCCATATCTGAGCTTGGTTTGCCATTGGTTAGGTCAAACAGTCAAAAATTGCCTTTGTGCAGTCAAAACCCTAAAAATGACCATTTTGCCCTTTTGGTGATCTGATCAAATTTCTTGTGGATTTGTGATCCAAACTTGACCAAATGGTTTATATGAGTTCAATATGTTGATGTGGGTCAAAAATCATGAGGTTTGACTGTCAATTGACCACAGTTGACTTTTTCCCCAATACAGCTGATTTCTAGGTCAACTGTCCAATTGACTGGGCAAAGTTTGGAATCAAGACTTGAAACTTGGTATGGATAAACTTGGGAGTCCAATATGAAGCATGAAATTCATCTTGGGCACTTTAGGTCAAAACATCTTTGTGTAAACACAAACCCTAATTTGGGTCACCAGTGCAAGGAGAAGTCTTGGGCAGAGGAAACCCTAACTGGATCTTGAGCTCCAAGGGTCTTGTGGTGAGAAAATGTTGAGGAAATGGGAGGGCAAATTTTGGGGTACAACAAATAGTATAATATTTTAGAAATTTTTAGGTTTCCTCCTTATAATTATATTGGAGTTTTCTACTATTTTATGTTTAATAATCATTTTCGTTGTCATTTTTTAGCTAAGATTTTGTGATAGAATGATTGATGTAATTTTCAAAATGTGGAATGCTCAGGGATTAATTATTTGATCACTCGCGCGAAGCAATTTTTGTAGAGTTTTCTCTTCGCTTACGTGATCTTGAAGAGGCAATGAACCTTCTCCATTCGGTATCATCGTGACCTTATTTTATTCTGCATTTCCGCACTTTACCGCTTTTCTAGAAATCATGAGAAGTAGGATTTTATTGCTTTATGATGCCTTGAGAAGTAGGGTAGAGATGTATGACGGGGGTCTCCATTGCTGATTATGTCAGGAACCCCTCTGGTTTATTTAAAGACCCGTTTAGGGAAATTCCGCATTATGTGCATTCTGTTTGCTACTTGTGTGTGGTTTGTTTAAAACCCTACCTTTGAGTAGGTATTCTACAGGTGTGTTTATATTTTTTCCCGTATTATTCCCTCATTCCTTATTGAAGTCCTCAAAAGGAGGAGAGCGGGGAGGGTTAACAATCAACCCCGACAATTTTGTCTGTGTCATCCTTAGCTCGGGACACACCATGAAGCTTCAGAGTTGTGTCTGCTCTTGTATATAGAGTCTTCAAGTGGGGAAGGGTTCCGCAATCGAAACCCCACGCTTTGTTAGGAGTTCGCATTGGTCGATGATGATACTCTGTGATTGTTCATATCATCTTCTGTCGCTTACCTCGATCTCCTATATCTTGATTAGGTGTTCACTCGCTTTGGACATCACATTTTATTTTTCATCTCACTCCCGCCTGTTTGTCTCAGGTGATACGCTCCCCTTGGATAAAGCATTTCTCTTCTTTTCCTTACTCTTTTATGTGTGTTCTTTCGAGCTTGCTTGCTTTATCCTTGTACATACCATGTTCCCTTAGGACGTGCTTGCTCCTTCCGGATGCAACTTAGACCTTAGATTGCAAACCGTGCATGCTAACATTAGATAGAGGCATCCCTTTTTTTAATCCAAACCTTAGGACTACCATTGTATGATAATATTAGGTTAGAATTAGGCTAGTCTCCCTTAGACTCTTTTCTTCCCTTTTTGCATCCTTGCATTTAAAACTAAAACTTCTTTTATTAGAAAATAAAAAACATGCTAATCTCACTTAAACCCTTTTTCAAGATAACAAAAATACAAACCAACTCAAACCCTTTTTATGCACTCAAGCACCTTTCTCTAAAACCCTTTTCAGGTAAGGACATGATTAATTTACTTTTGTGCCAACACATATGTCTCCAAAGGTCGAGCTGCGGCAGAAGGCGGAATTAACATTGTCCATAAAAAACACAAAACAAACAAAAACATGTGAGTCAGACTACGGTAGCTCTGATTCCTCAAAAAGGATACGTAGGCATTGGGGTAGGGCCGAAACGAGTACAACTTTATTTTCCCTACATTCTTTTCTCCTTTATTTTGCACACATTCTTCCTCGGTAATAAACATTAAGCGTAGATTAAACACACCCATAAGATTAGATAACAAGAGTGGATACCATAGAGTACTACGGGCGTGTGGGGTGCTAATACCTTCCCCTCGCGTAACAGACTCCCTTACCTGATCTCTCGGTTGCAATACTGTGACTTCCACCTTCTCAGGTTTTCTCGATGTTTACCTTTCCCTTCATGTGGAATAAAAGGCGTTTGATGGCTAATTCATTGTTTGATGATTTTCAGTCGGTTGTTTCATCTGATCATGCGTAAATCGGAGTTACGGTTCTTAAGTTATGGTCAAAACATTACTGGTTTTTTCCATATACTGTCAGGATGCACTCGATAGAGCCAGGCAGTGCAGAGGCACTCCGGAAACGTGAAAATGCACTAAAAGTACTATTTTAAGCGTCGGGAGGTGCCATTTGAGCGTCAAGCGGTGCGGGTTGGGCAGAAACTTGTATTTAGGTCAAAAAACACATTTTTTTAAGTATGGGTTGAGTAATTTTTTATCCCAAACCATCAAAGATCATTTTTTGGTAGGATTAGCTAGAAAACAACTTAGAGATTGCTTATGGATGATCCGGAGGCGGAGTTCTCATCAATCGACGCTGACAACCTGTGAGATATGTATTTTCCTTTGTTTCTTCTCTTTGTGTTTCTATTTTGTTGAGTTTGTTTGTATATTTACTCTAAACATATGTATATTTATCGCTCATGGCATTGTATAAATTCTACTTTACAAATCTTTATCGATGATTATCCTTGATTTTTGCTTTATGCTTGGGGTTTTGGTTGCTATAGATATATACTGCTTGAATCCTTATCTAGGATGATTATCTATTAGTTTCTATATTCTAGAGATAGATTTAAAGATAATATTCATTGTGGGTATCAAAGCTTAATGCCTCTGTGTTGTTTGTGTTATGTTGAGAGATCCCTGATGCGAGCAACAAAGTTGTCTTCTGTGTTGTTGAGGTTGGTTATGAGATCATCTCCGAGATGATACAGTGAGTTTCTCTACTTTGGGTTAAAAATGACTTAGGGTGTGAGCGATGCTTGATGATTTTGACGATTATTATAGATTGAGTGCAACTGGTTGATATGTTTAAGTTTGTGACGAGTTGTGTAAATTCACACTTGATAGTTTCTCTTCTCTAAAGAATGAATTCTTTTTCTGTTAATAACTTTAATTCCGCATTTACTTCAAACTCATTCAAATCAAAACTCATAAACATAGAAATTATCGAATGACAATTCAGTAAGACTGATCTCTATGGATACGATAAATTCTCGGATTAATACTTTTCAAATCTTTTGCTTGCCGCTTTATCAAAATGGCGTTGTTGTCGGGGATTAGTGTTTTTATTGAATCACATTGTGATAGTTTCTTTGTTTTTGAGTTTTGCACATAATGTTCATATTGTTTATATTTTGTAATTAGACTTGTATATGTATACTTGGGTATTTATTTGTTTATGTTTACCATACTTGTGAATTTTACATGTTTTATATACTTATAAATTTAGTGTATATGTTTGTTTCTCTTCAAGTGTTTGGTTAGGTTTCACCGTCGGTGAGTGCTAACCTTGTAAAGAGACAACTTGGAGAAGTGTGTATAAATAACAGGCGCCGAGCTTACGACATAAAACAAGCATGTTTTATTGTTTTTCATAGTATTAGTTTAGGTAGTGATGATATTTATTTAAACAAGTTAAAATTAGACTAATTCTTAAAATTCTCAAATACTCACTTTTCAACTTGTTTATTCAATTTCACCTGGTTGTTTAGTTGTGTTAATTCTTTTGTTGTTGTTTTGACTCAAATTTTGGTTCAATAGCTTAAAGTGCATTTGGTGATTTTCCAAGTTTGAGTGTTTCAACTTGCGGATGTATGGTAATGATATTATTTTGAAGTTGGTACATGCCAGGTACTCGTTTATCGCTTTATATAGCATAACATATTTAAGAAACTTTTCATTTGTATAATTATTATGTCATTCATTCTTTTACATTACTTGCTTTTTTATCGAATCACTTTAGTTCCCTTTTTACCCCCAAATGTGAGGAAGCTTTCCATTGTTCATATATGTTGGAGGCCACAATTCTTATTTTAACTAGATTTTATTATGTTTAATATTTTGTTTGTGTTGATTGTATGAAAGCATGAAAATGATCAATGCATTTTTTTAAATATATTTTGAGCACAACTGCCTAGCCAAATAGTCAATTCACCTTGTGAGTGTGTGAACTTTTGTTATCCCCTTTTGACCCTTTTTGCCATGTACATGTTGTTTTTGAACTTAATGCTTGTATACGAGTGTCTGATTTTCCTTTTTGAATGACTATTGATTCTTTGTTTTCTTGAACCCTCAACCGTGTGTTGTTGTTTGAATTTTTACATTGCCTTAGAAAGTAGGGAGTATTCACTTTAATGTTGGTTGAATTCAAGTTGGGGAGAGCAATGTTTGCTCACTTATGTTGTTGGTTGCTACGCAGTTGTGAAAAAGAAAAGAAAAAGAAAGAAAAAAGTGAAAAAGAAAGAAAAGAAAAAGAAAGAAAAAAGAGAAAATTTGTGAAAAATAAAAATAAAAAGAGTATGGAATAATGTTGTGCTAATAAGTATGGTGTTTTGGTGTGAAAACTTTGGGATTATGAAGAAGTTGATTGTAACTTTGTGTTTGAACTTTTGATAGTTGATAACTCCCTTAGGTTTAGGCAAGTTTTTGTTTCGATTATCCTTAGGACTTATCCCTTGTTTGTTAACCAAGCCACATTACAACCTTGAAAAGCCCTTGTGATTCTTGCCTTTATATTTTCAATGTGAATTTTTGGATGAATGCATGATTTAGTCTTTTGTTTATAAGATTGTTGGATGAGTGTCTATGCCCCTCACCTTTGTGTGTTTTTCATCCCTCGATGAATTTTTTATAGGCGTGATTCATGATTTAGCCTGTGTTGTTTTAGATTGTTTGGCATGATTTTTGTACTTAAGATTTGTTTCGTTTTCATGTTATCGTTGTAGGATTGTGGTAAGTGTTTACTTTGCTTGTATGTTTTTAATTTGAACCATACATTTGTTTTCCGTTTTCAAAACCTGTTGATTTGGGATTCTTGGATTATCGTCTTTTGTTTCTTTAAGTTGTTTGACTTTTTTAAGGACAAACAATGTTTTAAGTTGGAGAGAATTTGATGAGTGCTAAATGGATATGAATTTGAGTGTGAATAATTAGCATTCATCGGCTTAATTCATTTGCTTTTTGTCAATAAACCTCAACTTTAGTATATATTCGGTATAGTTTATGTTATAGTGTATATATTACTTTATCGTGTAAATATCATTGAGTTTAATTGATTTTATCTCATTTTTATGGGTATTCAAGCATTGATATTTAGGCATTGTTAGATAAAGCATTGAATAAGCTTTTCAACGCTTCCAACCGTGCGTAAATGGATTATGGCTAAAATAGTGCTGGTTTTTTCAACATATTATCAAGAAGCACCCCGAATGCGCAGGGTGTTGCATGGGCGCTCCGGAAACGTGAAAATGCGCTAAAAGTACTGTTTTAAGCGCATAGTAGTTCCATTTGAGCGTCAGACGATGCTCATTGGTCAGAACCTTGTATTTAGGTCAAAAACACATTTTTTAGGTATGGGTTGGGTAATGTTTGATCCCAAACCATCAAATATCATTTTTTGGTAGGATTATCTAGAAAAAAAACACTTAGAGCTTGCTTATGGATGATTCGGAGGCAGAGTTCTCATCAACCGGTGCTGAGAGCCCGTGAAATGTGTATTTCTCCTTTGTTTCTTCTCTTTGTATTTCTCTTTTGTTGGATTTATTTGTATATTTACTATGAATATATGTATATTTATCACTGATGGCATTGTATAAAATCTACTTTACAAATCTTTATCGGTGATTATCCTTGATTTTTTGCTTTAGGCTTGGGGTTTGGGTTTCTATAGATATATACTGCTCAAATCTTTATCTAGGATGATTATCTATTAGTTTCTAGATTCTAGAGATAGATTTAAAGCTAATATTCAATGTAGGTATCAGAGCTTAATGCCTTTGTGTTGTTTGTGTTGTGCTGAGAGATCGTCGATGCGAGTAACACGATTATCTTTTGTGTTGTTGAGGTTGGTTGGGAGATCGCCTTCGAGAATGATACATTGGTGTTGTACCCCAAAATTTGCCCTCGCATTTTGCTACAAACAATCTCAGCTTCAGACATTTCCTGACTTTTCAAGCTGGCGCAAGAATCGGACAAACGGACTTTTCTTGACAGTCAAACGAAATTAGGGTTTGTACTGATGTTCAGAGCTCTGATTGGTCTCATACAGTTGGCTTAGGGTTGGGATGATTTTTGATTCAATTTTGATCAGGCGAGCGTTATCTAGCATTTAATCAGAAATTAAGGTTTTATAGGCATATTCTCAGAAGAATTTAAATTCCACCGCACTTTGCAGTTTGTTCCGAGATTCGGGTTAAAATTCGCGTTATCTTGATTTAATCAGTAAATGAGGCAGTCGGTTTGAATTCACCAGTCAAAAGGGATATGTGCAATGTGGAGTTACAGTGCTTGGCAAAAGAATCAGTGAAGAAAAAAAGGGATTGCATCTGATTAAGTTTTTGTGTCCGACTGTGCGTTGCTTTGAATAATGGATACGTCGAATTCATTTATTTTGATCATTGACGGTTTAGTTGATTATTTATGATTCTAAGAATTAAAATATTTGAAGTTTAAACCTTCATTTCATTTTATTTTAAGGGACTATAAATAACAAGTGAACAATTAAAGAAGAGAATTGAAAGAAAATTAAATATCAAATGAATTTTTATTTCACATTTAATAATTGTTACAATTGTTATTATTTGAATATTTATTACAAAGTATTTAAATGATAATAATGTACAAGAATTAAACTAAAAAAATAAAAATTCTATCCTATTTCTAAATTCTTCATTCTCCACTTCATGCCGATGCTCCATATTTTTTTATCTGCAAAAAGAAAGAGGAAGTCAGAAGACAGTTAATTAAAAGAGACAGTTAATTTGCTCATCATTAGGGGCCACTGACTGGGATCAGTTGCCCTCTCTGCAAATCACGGGATTTCTCCCGGTTCACAGAGAGGGAAGATTTTTTTGTTCATGAAATGCAAATGCATAATTCCTAAAAATTCAAGACTGCATAAGAATCTCAATTTCCAATTCAAACAAAACTGAAAAATCCAATTCCAACTTTCTATCCAAAGCAAAAAGGAAATTGCTGTCAAAATGCCTAAGGATTACCCAAAGGTACACTTGCTGCAAAGTCACAATGCCAAGATATCAAAGAAATGCAAAGCTGTCAAAAGCAGAATAAGAATGCAGAGAAGTATATGCCAACAAGGTGATCCATTTCATCATTTCCCAGCATAGGAGGGGGCCCCTTCAGAACCATAGTACAAATAAAAATCATTATAAAATTCTAAGCTGTACTTTAGGAGAGAAGAAAAAGAGATAAAGAGCATAGGCAAGGTTCAGGTTAGGCATAGGCAGTAGGACAGCAGAAAAGATATACAAAAAAGAAGGCACAATTCAGCATTGTTCAAAACTACACAGCATGGACAGTTACTAGAAATGGAAAAGATGCCAAGAAATTTTGTCAAACTACTCAGCAAGCATGGATCAAAAGAAAACCAAAGTTTGAAATATGGTTAGGCGCCAAAGACCAATAGCAAAAGGACGAAATAATGCAAGAAAAGAGACTGATTGAGCCAAGCACCAATATCACCCATATAACTCAGAACTGAACCAAGATAGGCCAAGAAGCTCATACCTGTCTAAAATAAAAAACAAGTTATCAAAACATAATCAAACCTCCTATCAGTACCATAACCTGAAAACGCAACCTCAAGCTTCAAAAAAGCTGATAAGCCAAACATAATACAATGCCTTCACCTGCCTTGCCATTAGCCTAACAAACCCACCTCCTGTCAACACCTAACCTGCAAACTGAGTTGTCTCAAGCCAATACACAGTCCAACCTCACAAGAACCCATCAAACTGAAGCAAGCTCAAACACCTAACAAAAAGCCTACTGAACCTGTCCCAAACCTCACATAACCTGTAAACTGAGTTATCTCAAACCAATGCCAAAAACCAAAACTGAACCAGCATAATCCCACCCCCTGGCAATTTCTTTTCATCTTTGATAGCACTACCATAACTAAAAAAAAACTGAGTTATCAAGCCAAGCATCAGTAAAAAACAATGCCATAACCAGAAACTTCATCACCCTGCCTCAACCTTCAAACACAACAAAATCACAAAGCCTGTCAATAAAGCCAAGCTAACACCATAACCTTGCAAAACCTGCTAGCATCAGAACCTGCCTAACAATCATACTGTAAAACCAAAACAGCATCCATCACCACGGCCTCAGAATCTCTTCATCATTGGCCAAACCCAACATAACCCCTCAACAGAAGCAAAGGCAACACGAGAGAGAAAGAAGCATACAATACTCAGGCAACAAGACTCAAGGCAACAACTGTTCCAAAATATTCAAGACAAACAGAAGCAAAGGCATCACAGTAGGAAAGAAGAAGATGAAGAAGTGAATACATTAGGGTTTCTCAGTGTACATCATCATCAAAGCCCTAAATATAGCAAAGAACGAAAATACCAGGAAAGCGTCAAAAGCTCAAAGTTTCGTCACATTTCTCTCCGCCCTTCTGGCCTCCTGAAGCATCACTCCACCTCTCCTCCATCTCCCAAACGAAGGTAGCCAATCTTTTCCCACTTCTCTTCTCCTTCACCTCATAATCATAAAAACTCAACTTAAAACTCAAATCAAAACATGCAATCTGTAAAAAGGGAAGAGATAAAGACATAACAATAAAAACTAACCTTGAATCAAAGGCGCTGAGTTCATGTTAGGGAGGGAAGAAAGGCATTGGAATAATGATTGGTGGCCGGAGATAAGCGTTCGGGGAAGCGAGATGATCGGAGAAGACAAACTCAGCGAACGACGCCGCTACTAACCCTAACCTTCGTTCATTACCAAACTGAAACATTTGCCTAACCCTAAATTCGTTTGCCTGAACCATGGGCCTGACCCGTTCCCAATTCCTCTAGAGCCCAACAGCATCACTAGTTTTTTATAACAAACAACTAATCTCTTTCTTTTCTTTTACTAACTATATCTATTTCTACCTAGCATTTTTATCTTATAAATTGAAAATACTTTTTTCCTTTTATTTATTTTACTCTTTCATTTTTAGATATATTTTTGTACATACATATTATATTAAAAATTAATTTTGTACATATCATATAAATTAAATTTGAAAACATTTTCTTTAGATTAATACACATTTGTATATAAAATAACAAAATACTCTTTTTATACATAATTAAGTTGAAACCTTTTTTATTAATATATACATTTGTACATACCAATTTAAATACATTCATTTTTCTAACATTGAAATTCACAAACATTTGGACTAAAATACTTTCCAATTAAAACTTAACATTTTAATCAAAACACTTCATTTTTCTTTTGTACATAATTAACATATAAATCAAAAATACATTTAAAAACATTTCTCTAGGTCAAACCCTAATACGCTTCAATTCCATTTCGCACTTGTATATAATTATACAATTCATATACATACACATCTCACATTTACACTTACACAATATATTGCCCTATACACATTTTATCTTATATTTGTATATTCGATATTTACATTTTGATTGCGACATTCGATTTGGTTGTAAATACTATAAGTCTCATCCCCTTGTACATTTATACCCCCACTCCCGGACACTATCTTGTAATAGCGTAGGTTTTACATTCCGCAATTTACAGTTTTCAATTATACCATGGTTAGACCTAGGGTTTGTATGTACATAAAATCAAACGCTAGATAACCTAATACAAGACAAATGCATGTAATCAATACACAATCACACTTGCACCCTCTAGGGTAATCCCACATGATGCCTTCCAAAATGGGCCATGCTTGCACGTCGAGTATCTTTGGCAAAACAAAAGCAAATGATCACAAGTCCCTCAAAATGTTGCCTAAATGGAATGATCATAGTCCCTTCGAAATAATTGCCAAAGACACTTGGCATCATTGCATTCATGGTCCATACGATGACCCACGCCCGTCCCGAATAAACTTCCTAAATACAAGATTGCCTATCAACTTCAATGGTAGAACAAAATTGTCAAAGGGGTTAAAACACGACGAAAATCTTTGAGAAAGCTTTAGGGTAGATAAACTCTTAAGTACTTGTCAATTTGCAAAGAAAACATTTGCCTAATTTCAAAACCCACTTCACAAACACTTTCAAAAAAATCAAACTTTTCAAACCCTTGAAACATCTTTTTAAAAGATAAAACACCTTTTGTAAAACATTCGAGTAAAGAATTGTTACAAGGTTAGCCTAGCATAAGGCATCTTTTCAAAACATTTTCAAAACAACCCACAAAGCACCATTTCATACAATTGAAAACCAAGGCAAAATTGATCTAAGCAAGTACCTAAGAGCCCATGGATAACCATGGATGAAAAGGGTGCTAATACCTTCCCTTTTCATAATCTACCCCCCGAACCCACGAAATATCTCAAAAGGTTTTTGCTGTGCTTTTTTAACCTTTCCTTTAGGATAAAATAAAAAGTCGGTGGCGACTCTTGCTCAACCGCACAAGTGCGAATACGAACGCAAAACCTCAAGTCAGTTCTCCCACCGTATCACAGAACTGGCGACTCTGCTGGGGATTTACTTTTAAGTGGGGTTACCTTAGGGCTTAGATCACCTTCTTGCATGACTAATTGTTTGATTTGCTTGCTTTATACCTTGGCTCTATTGTTTGGGTTTACAATCCTCCACCCGGATTTTGGGAAACATTCATAGATAGCAATACGTTGTGGAAACTGTGCGGGGTATACCGACACGGTCTAAGCAATAGCTATATTAGTGCGACATATTTGTGGGTACCGGTAACCCTTGAGTTCAATCAAGGAGAGTACGGGGCCGCTGAGCGATGTCACTAAGCACTAATGACCTAGAACCTTACTTGACCATCTTGGCCTTTTATTAGGGGTAGTGAGATGACCGGCTTTGGTGCAGTCCGAAGTTGGTAGATACTCGATACTACACTCATTGAGGGTTGTTTTCTTGGAATATTTTGGTCGCCAGTTAAGTGGCTAAACCAAAACAATGAACAATGAAAGCGATCCAGTGATATTGAGCTCCTTAGAACCCGGTTACTATTTATAGGACAGGTTTTTAAGCCAACTACACTCAAGAGGGTACTTACCTATGAAACCCCATGCAAGCCTGAAACTAGGGTTTGGTGTGATTTGCTTGTACATATGTTTTATGCATACATCATAAACATCATGAAGCATCATATGCATTTACTAACCATTTCAAGGGTTTGGATCTTCATCATTGTTCTTGTTTTGTAGGTCATGGAAATACCTCGCCGAAATACCATTCAAGTCAACCTTGTGAGAATCTCTCCTCAACTCAAGGAGATCACTTCAAGAATTCCGGAAACTTCATCCTTCAGTGAAAGACATGGTAGACTGCTCAACCTAGTCAACACCAACATTGAAGAAGACATGATGAAAGTGCTATTCCAGTTCTTTGACCCCCTTCACCATTGTTTCACTTTCCCAGATTATCAGTTGGTGCCCACTTTGGAGGAGTTTTCTCAACTCCTAAGAATCCCTATCCTTAGTCAACTACCCTTCAACGGTACGGAGAAGGAACCAAAGCCTGAAGATGTTGCTCGAGCATTACATCTACAACCATCTGAAATCAAGGGGCATTGGGAAACCAGAAGCGGCGTCAAAGGATTCTTAGCAAAGTTCTTGTTTGAAAAGGCACAAGAATGTTGGAATTCATTGGACCTACAAGCATTTGAAGAAATTGTGGCACTCCTTATCTATGGGTTGGTCATGTTCCCAAATCCTGACCAATTGGTAGATGTCAACGCTGTCAAAATCTTCTTGTCCAGAAATCCAATACCAACATTGCTTGGAGACATCCTTCACTCATTTTACACACGAACAATGACAAAGAGGGGTGTTCTCATGTGCTGTACTCCTATCCTCGCAAGGTGGTTTATTTCGCACCTTCCGCAATCTGTCTTGAAGAATGATCAAGGTATAAGGTGGTCCCAGCGATTGATGACTCTCACTCATTCTGATGTGCATTGGTGTTCTCGGTCCAGAGAAAATGTCATCATCGTCGATCGTTGCGGAGAATTTCCTAATGTCCCCTTACTTGGAATTAGGGGAGGTATCACCTACAACCCTTGCCTAGCTTTGAGGCAATTTGGGTATGCACGGAGGGATGGCCCCCATGACATGTTGATTCCTAGCCTAGTTTTTGACTTCGACAACGATGCGCAAGGACTTCGCCAAAGATTCATCAGAGCTTGGGGAAAACTCAACAAGGTTGATAGCAAGACTCTGGGACACAAGAACTCCATCCCTCTTGAGCCCTATCTCAAGTGGGTGCGAGCCCGAGCCCAAAGTCTGATGATGCCTTATCCCCATGTACTCCCAGTGATTAAGGAGCCCGTCAATGAAGGAGAGGTCCCCTACACCATCCTGCATCCAGACATGCCTACATCGTGGGAGGAAATGCAGAAGAGTTGGATTCAGCTCAAAGAGGAACGGAACACTTTTGAAGCTAGCTACTACGCCAGTGAAAAGAAGGTTCTAGAGCTTACCCGCCGACTCCATGAGCAAGAGGCCCTCAATACCTACATCGCGCCAAAGAGGATGCGCAATGTCTTTCTGCCTTGAGAAGTTTATGTTGTAACATTTGGCCCATGGGGCATTTATGTACTAACAGATTTCTTCTTATTAATATGACGTGCGTTCTTCTTTGTCTGAAACAATTTTGAATGTCCCAAATCCTTGAATGTATTGCATACATCAGCATACCATTCATCATGTGCATAAGCAGGTCTCGCTCCAGGTTTCCTTATCTATCTGCTGTTTATTTCAGTAGGATGGATCTCGAGCAAACGGTCAAAGACCTACAAGCCCAGAATGCACAGTTCCAGCAACTCTTGACGACCTTGGTCAAGAGTCAAGAGGATATCAAGGCTCATCTGGAGAGCAAGGACCCAGTGAAGAAGAAAAAGAGGGTCGGAGTGGCTACTTTGGGGAGAAGATTTGACAGAGAAGCTCGGAGGGTGCTTGAATTTCCTCCTACTTCTGATGAAGGGACTAGTAAAAGAGATCGGGTTGCGGTGCCTTCCGAGTCTGATGCAGAGGAGGAAGAGATTGAAGAGGACGAGGATTATTCTGACCAACAGTATCCTCCAGCTGATGACAAGTACAAGGGTTTAGAAGACAGATTGGCTGCCATGGAACTGCAGAGGGTACCGGGTTTGGATTTTGAAGACATGGGCTTGGTCGCCGGAATTGTAATTCCCCCAAAATTCAAGGTGCCGGCGTTTGTAAGGTATGACGGGCTGTCCTGCCCCAAAATGCACCTCAGGTCCTATGTGAGAAAGATTCAGCCTTATACAGCAGATAAAAATCTCTGGATTCATTTCTTTCAAGACAGCCTGTCGGAAGCCCAGTTGGAATGGTTTTATCAGTTAGAAGGAACCAGTGTCAGGAATTGGGAAGATTTGGCCACCGCTTTCTATAAACAATACCAGTATAATTCCGATCTTGCTCCTACCCGTACCCAACTTCAGGGTATGTCGCTAGGAACAAGTGAGGGATTCAAGGAATACGCACAAAAGTGGAGGGATTTGGCTGGCAGGGTGCAGCCTCCTTTAACCGATCGTGAGCTTGTTGATATGTTTCTTGGGACCCTATCTGGGCCATTTTTCAACCATTTAATTGGTAACTCTTCCGCGGGGTTTACTGATTTAATCTTAACGGGCGAAAGAATCGAGGCTGGCATCAAGTCAGGAAAAATTCAGAAGGGTGTCGCTGCAAGTGTGGAGAAGAAGCCGTTTAAGAAGGAGACAGCTATGGTATATTCTCAAAGGAGAGCGGGGAAGGTGGAGCGTCGGCCGACTGTGGGGGCCGTAATGATTCAAAACACTCCGAGTGAGCAGCCCCGCTACAACCAATCCAGACCAAATCAGCAACGGGTGGAAAGGCCACAACGGCAGTTCACTCGTATTAATATGACCCCAGCGCAGGTGCTTCCCCATCTGTTGAAATTGAATCTTGCCACTATCAAGGAGGCGCCAAAGAATGTAAACACGTCCTCTCCACATTACCATGCCAATGCTAAGTGCGCCTATCATTCAGACAGTGTTGGGCATGACACCAACGATTGCTGGGCACTCAAGCATAAGATCCAGGACTTGATAGATGCCAAGGAGGTAGAGTTTGACGCTCCAGAAAATCCCAATGTGATCTCTGCACCTATGCCGAAGCACGGTCGGAACGTCAACGCCATTGAGGAGGATCGGTATGTTGCTGACGTTAGTGATCTGACTACTCCGCTGTTAACCATTAAGTTGAATCTGTTAAGGGCCGGGATCTTCCCGGGATGTAAAAGAGACTGCTACTGTTGCCACTCTCTGCCGTTGGATTGTCCGCTACTAAAGGAAGGCATCCAAGGCCTCATGGATAGCCGACAAATTTTGTTCGAAAAAGTTCCTGCTGTTCCAGTTCATGTTGAGAATATCTCAATCATAACCATTCACGCCAATCTTTCCGAGGCCGTCAAAAGGCCAGTTAAGATTACACCAGCTGCAAAGTCTATACCTTTGAAGATAACAAGGCCGGGGCCAGTTCCCTATGTCTCCGAGAAGTCGATACCTTGGAACTATGGTGGTGACATCTACTACCATGGTATCAAGCAAGTTGAAATAATTGAAGAAGATTCAGATGATGATGATGAAGCCAGCATTAGCAACATTGCGGGCACCAGCAAAATCACCAGGAGTGGAAGGATATTTTCTCCAGAGATTGCTCCTCCAAAAGCAATCTTTGGACCCTCATCAGTAAAAGAAATCATCCCTGCACCAGCAAGGCTCTCTGCCAGAACTCCTTTGATCAAAGAAATTTTCGTTCCTAGTGCTGTCTCTCCTACCATCGCCGATAAGAGAAAAGGAATACAAGATGAGCCCGTCAGGACGAGGACTCAACCCTTGGTGATTCCGGAAGCTTCCAAGAAAGAGATGGACGAAATTTTGAGGATAATCAAGAAAAGTGATTATGATGTGGTGGAACAGTTGGGGCAAACCCCCTCCAAGATCTCCATGTTGGCACTGTTGCTTTGCTCAGAGGCGCACGCTCAAGCTTTGATTAAGTTTCTAAAGGCAGCTCATGTGCCCCAAGAAACTTCTGCAGATCAATTTCAACATTGCGTGGCTAGCCTGACTGCAGACAATGGATTAGGCTTTTCTGATGCCGACCTGACCCCTAAAGGCCGAAATCACAATGATGCGTTGCATATTTCAATCGAGTGTCGCGGAACCACCCTTGCGCATGTTTTGGTTAATACCGGTTCATCGCTGAATGTTTTGCCTAAGAAGGCCTTGGACCGGCTAGATTGCGAAGGGTTGGAATTGAAGCCGAGTGATATTGTCGTCAGAGCCTTCGATGGGTCGAAAAGAATGGTCCATGGAGAAGTTGAAATTCCTGTCAAGATAGGTACCGAGGTGTTCAAATCCACTTTCTATGTAATGGACATCCGTCCATCATACTCCTGCCTGCTGGGTAGACCTTGGATACACCATGCTGGGGCAGTCACCTCCTCCTTGCACCAAATGCTAAAATATCCTGTAAAGGGAAAAATCATTACTGTCCATGGCGAGGAAGAGTACATGATTAGCCATTTAAATTCTTTCCGATATGTGGAGGTCGAAGGGGAGTTCATTGAGACACCGTTTCAACATTTCGAAGAAGTACTCCCTGAGATAGTAGTGGCGAAGTTGGCAGCTGAGACACCAAGGCAGATGGCCAGGATGGCATCTCTGGAGGATGCAAGGGCTGCAGTTAAAGAAGGAAAGAATTCAGCGTGGGGGCAGCTACCCGATTTTCCGCATAAGGTTGATAAGCTTGGATTAGGCTTCACCACCGCCGGCCAGAAGGCCATGCGCCGGTCAAAGATTGAGAGAGCGCCAGTCAAGATTTCTCCTTACCAAATCAACGCCCTGGAAGATGAAGACAAAGAAAGCAACTTTGAAGAGTGGATTCATCCGACTGTCAGAGGAGGGCTGAGCAATTGGGAGGCTAAAGACTTTGTCCCCGTCACTTTTATTCCTCAGTAATTTATCTATCAAACATTTTCTATTTTGGTATGTAATATTTTACTTTCAAACAATCCGTACACTATCTTTCCACCTCCTGCCTTACCCGGGGCATGTAGGTCCACTTGTAAGGGTTTTGATTATCTTTCATATTCATATGCCATGTTTAATGATTCATTGGACGTTGTTCATTTGATAAACTGCTTGTGTTCATTATCTTTCCTTTTGCGTTTTTTTTGTTGTTGTTTAAGGATGGCTATCCCTTACACACACCCACCACTCACCAATGCAGGTACCCATCCACTCCGGATTCCATGGGTGACTATCCTGCTGTATCTTTCAATAACTCGGAAGACCTGGTCAATCTAGCCGAGTATGAGGATGACGAAGGTTGTGAAGTACCCGGGGAGCTAGCCAGACTCCTGCAACAAGAGGAAAGGGCCATCTTACCGCATGAAGAGCCGTTGGAAACTATTAACTTGGGAACCGAGGAGAATCGGAAGGAGGTACAAATGGGTGCCAACCTGGAACCAGAAGTCAAGAAACGCTTGGTACAGTTACTGAATGAGTATGTTGAAATCTTCGCTTGGTCCTATGAAGACATGCCAGGCCTAGACACCGACATCGTGGTTCACCGTCTCCCCACAAGAGAAGACTGTCCACCGATCAAGCAAAAAGTTCGCCGAATGAGGCCTGACATGTCCGAAAAAATCAAAGCAGAAGTGATGAAGCAGTTCAATGCTGGCTTTCTGGCTGTTACGTCCTATCCTCAATGGGTCGCTAATATTGTGCCAGTACCTAAGAAGGATGGCAAAGTCAGAATGTGTGTGGACTACAGGGATTTGAATAGGGCCAGCCCTAAGGATGATTTTCCGCTACCTCATATTGACATCCTGATTGACAATACAGCTCAGCATAAGGTGTTTTCTTTCATGGACGGATTCTCGGGCTACAATCAAATCAAAATGGCCCCCGAGGACATGGAGAAAACAACTTTTGTCACGCAATGGGGCACTTTCTGTTACAAAGTGATGTCGTTCGGGCTGAAGAATGCAGGAGCAACTTATCAACGCGCCATGGTAGCTCTATTTCATGACATGATACATCATGAGATTGAAGTTTACGTAGACGATATGATAGCCCGGTCACAAACAGAGGAAGAGCACCTTGAACATCTGGAAAAGCTGTTTGCCAGGTTGAAAGAATACAAGCTCAGACTGAATCCAAGTAAATGCACTTTTGGAGTTAGGTCCGGTAAACTCCTGGGATTCATTGTAAGCAACAAGGGCATTGAGGTCGATCCGGCAAAAGTAAAAGCAATACAAGAGATGCCTGCTCCTCGTACTGAAAAGGAAGTTAGAGGTTTCTTGGGGCGCATAAACTATATTGCCAGATTCATTTCACATCTGACTTCTACCTGTGAGCCAATTTTCAAACTCTTGAAGAAAGATCAGGTAATTGAATGGAACGACGACTGCCAAGCTGCTCTTGATAGAATCAAGGAATATTTTCTAGAACCTCCTATTCTGATGCCACCCGTCGAAGGAAGACCATTGATCATGTATTTGACCGTTTTGGACAATTCAATGGGGTGTGTTTTGGGCCAGCATGACGAGTCTGGTCGAAAAGAGCATGCTATTTATTACCTTAGCAAAAAGTTTACCGACTGTGAGACTCGCTACTCGCTGCTCGAGAAAACTTGCTGCGCTTTGGTATGGGCTGCTCGCCGACTAAGACAGTATATGTTGACTCATACTACTTTGTTGATATCCAAAATGGACCCTATCAAATATATCTTCGAAAAGCCCGCTTTATCTGGAAGGATAGCCAGATGGCAAATGATCTTGACCGAGTATGACATCCAATACACCACCCAAAAAGCTATAAAAGGGAGTGTACTAGCTGACCATCTGGCTCATCAGGCTATCGAAGACTATCAACCCCTGAGATTTGATTTCCCAGACGAGGACATCATGAGTTTGGACAACATTAAAAGTAACGGACCGTATGACGGACCCGAAAAGGGATCCCGATGGACCCTGTACTTTGATGGTGCCTCAAATGCACTTGGAAACGGCATTGGCGCGGTACTTATTTCTCCGGAAGGATGCCACACTCCTTTCACGGCCCGACTTTGTTTCAGCTGCACAAACAATATGGCGGAGTATGAAGCCTGCATCTTTGGTCTCAAGGCTGCTATAGACTTGGGGATCAAATCTCTGATCGTATTCGGGGACTCGGCTTTGGTCATTAGCCAAATCAAAGGAGACTGGGATACCAAGCATCCTAATCTTATTCCATACAAAGAACATGTTCTGACATTGTTGCCTCACTTCGAGCAAATTACCTTCGAGCACTTTCCGCGAGAAGAGAATCAGCTAGCAGATGCTCTAGCCACAATGTCCTCCATGTTTAAACTCAACTGGGATAACGAGGCTCCCCAAATCACCATCGAGCGAATGGATGAACCCGTGCATTGTCACGAGATTAACACCGAAGAAGTAGTGGAACAACCTTGGTTCCATGAGATCAAAAGGTATCTCGAGACCCAAGATTATCCTGAAGGAGCTTCCGTGAATGACAAGAAGTTCTTAAGGAAATTCGCTGCTAAGTTCTTCCTGAGCAACGGCATCCTTTACAAACGAAGCCATGATTGTGTATTACTCCGATGTGTTGATAAGGCTGAAGCAGAGTTAATCATGACTGATATACACAGCGGCACATTTGGCACTCACCTAAGCGGGCATACAATGGCTAAGAAGATCCTAAGGGCAGGCTATTATTGGTCTACCATGGAGGCTGATTGCCATCAACATTCCCGTACTTGTCACAAGTGTCAAGTCTATGCTGACAAGGTTCATGTCCCTCCGGTTCCTCTCAACGTCCTAACTGCTCCATGGCCCTTTGCAATGTGGGGCATTGATATGATTGGAGAGATCAAACCCACGGCTTCCAACGGACATCGCTTCATCCTGGTTGCCATTGACTACTTCACTAAATGGGTCGAAGCAGCTTCCTTCGCCTCCGTCACCAAAAATGTGGTTGCCCGCTTTATCAAGCAAAACCTCATATGTCGGTATGGTGTTCCAGACAGGATCATCACGGACAACGGTACAAATCTGAATAACACAATGATCACTGCATTATGCGAACAATTCAAGATTTATCATCACAATTCATCTCCCTATCGGCCGAAGATGAACGGTGTTGTTGAAGCTGCGAACAAAAACATTAAGAAGATCATTCAGAAAATGACAGTCACTTACAAAGACTGGCATGAGATGTTACCATTTGCGCTGCATGGATACCGTACGACGATACGTACCTCAACTGGGGCAACCCCATTTTCTTTGGTTTATGGCATGGAAGCTGTTTTGCCTATGGAAGTTCAGATCCCGTCTCTAAGGATTATGAAGGACGCAGGTTTGAATGAAGATGATTGGATTCAGACCCGACTCGATCAACTCAATCTGATCAACGAAAAGCGACTTGCTGCTATATGCCATGGTCAGACATATCAAAAACGGATGATCAAGGCCTTCAATAAGAAAGTCAGACGTCAAGTGTATCAAGTCGGAGATCTAGTAGTCAAGCGGATTATCTTACCGCAAAGTGATCCCAGGGGCAAATGGACTCCTACATACGAAGGGCCATTTGTAATCAAGAGCGTATTTTCTGGTGGTGCGATGATTCTGACCACCATGGATGGCGACGATTTGCCACACCCTGCGAACGCAGACATAGTCAAAAGATACTACGCATAAAATAACCCGACAAGTCGAAAACCCGAAAGGGCGGCTTGGGCAAAAATGGGCATCCCGGTGGATCGAAAACCCGAAAGGGCGGTTCAGGCAAAAATTAGGGATAAAAACAAAAAAATCATACACCCGGCAAGTCGAAAACCCGAAAGGGCGGCTTGGGCAAAAAGGGGCATCCCGGTGGATCGAAAACCCGAAAGGGCGATTCAGGCAAAAATTAGGGAATTAAAGCGTATGACTATGTCTCGTCGGATCACTTCAAGGACAATCTCTTCATCAACCGGTTCCAGGGTTCCGATCAATCCAGCCATCGTCGAACGAAGCATTGAATGGACAGAGGTTCAGAGTTGTGAAAGCTACAGCAGAATGGAATCCCATGGAATTATTTCACATAGCCATCTTTATTTTGTATAAATTTTTCAAATATTTACGACAAGATCCTCTTACTAGGATGATTGTCTCCTTTGTACACCATACTCAAAGAAAATCAATACGAATACTCTTCCCAAAAATTTGTGTCATTTCCCTTTTTCCTTTTCTCTTGCACTATTTGTTTTATTTTGAGAAACGTCCAATGTTTTGTTAAATAGGCATATGCATTTGAAACATGATCACTTCCTAATCGAACCCAAGGAAAAGGACTACTGATAGGATAAAAGTACAAACGGATATTTTGACACCCTTTCAAAGGAAATCCCTCGAGATCTGTAATCCACGTCCCTAACAAACCTTGAGGTCTATCTCCAGCAGACCCTCAGAGCTTATCCCCTGTAAGGTTCTGAAGGGTATTCCCCGCAGAGTACGGACGTCCCTTCCAAGTTTTATTCAAAGTTATTCTCACCAAGGCTTATAACGGGGTTATCCTCAGCTAACCATCAGGGGAGGTCACGCTCGCCAGAATTCTTCCCATCCCCAGCAGAGTTCCTCAAAATTCCCCCAACAATAACTTATCAATACTATCCCCGGAGGAGTTTACCTTTGCAAATCCCCAGCCAAAGAATCTTCCGGAAATCATTTTCCCTCAGATTTAAGCTTCAGTATCCCCAGTAGATCAAAAGCTTCAAATGGACAATCCCCAGCGAAGTCAGACTTTTAAATCTCCTCCCCACAGAGTTTTTAGAAGAAAAATCTTGAATTCCCCAGTAAAGTCTCCAGAGATACATCTCTCCCAGCTGAAGATTCTCAATCTGGCCTCCCCAGCATTGAGTCCACTAGTTTGGTACTCCCCAGTAGAAGACTTCAGAAATCCCCCAGAAGATTGGTATACAATCCAAGCTCCAAGTTCCCCAGCAAGGACCCAGGATTTATTTTCCCCGGCAGCGGTCAAGATACTTCTATCTTCCGATGTCCCGGATTCATCTATCCTGTGCAAGACAGCTCTCCAGCTTACATGCACATCCATTTACATTCATAAAACCATGATATACATTGTATCATGCATCATAGCCTTGCATCCAACTAACTCTTTGCCTTTTTTAGGTAAGATCAGTCGACAGACTAAAATCATTCAATCTCAAGATTTCTGAAAACAGTTCACGGGTTCTCCAAGTAAACGGATGTTAACCAATTTCTTGTTCAGATTCTTCTCAAGACTTCTGAAAACAGTTCATGGATTCTTCCCAAGTAACGGATGTTAATCTATCAGCTTGTTCAGATGCACCTTCGAATTTAGTTTACGGACGCTTCCCAACAACGGATGCGGCTCTATTGCTAATTCAACTTCAAGACTTCTGAAAACAGTTCATGGATCCTTCCCAAGTAACGGATGTTAATCTATCAGCTTATTCAGATGCAACCTTCGAATTTAGTTTACGGACGCTTCCCAACAACGGATGCGGCTCTATTGCTAATTCAACTTCAAGACTTCTGAAAACAGTTCACGGGTTCTCCAAGTAAACAGATGTTAACCTATTGCTTGTTCAGATTCTTCTCAAGACTTCTGAAAACAGTTTATGGATTCTTCCCAAGTAACGGATATTAATCCATCAACTTGTTCAGATGCAAATTCTTGAAGACAGTTTACGGAAGCTTCCCAACAACGGATGTTGCTCTATTGCTGATTCAATCTCAAGATTTCTGAAAACAGTTCACAGGTTCTCCAAGTAAACGGATGTTAACCTATCACTTGTTCAGTTTCTTCTTCCAGACTTCTGAAAGCGGTTCATGGATTCTTCCCAAGTAACGGATATTAATCTATCAACTTATTTAGATGTGACTTCCTGAAAATGGCTTGTAGGTTCCTCCCAACCACGGATGTCAACCTATTGCCTGTTCAGACCCCCAGTTCAGAAATGGTCCAAAGCTCGGACACTTTCCTAACGTTCCCTTCCAGATGGCATCTTTAAGCCCATCCCCGACAAGTTTTCTGTCACTCTCCTAGATGGCATCGTCAAGCCCATCTCCAAATGGCATCTCTAAGCCCATTCCCGCATCCAGTGCTTTGGTGAGTGCAAATTTCCGGGCACTCTAGTGTCCAATCTCCTTTTACCTTCAAGTCGCGAAAGGCAAACTTGCCAATCTAACTCTTCAGGTCCAAGAAGATTGAACAGGGGCAACTGTTGTACCCCAAAATTTGCCCTCGCATTTTGCTACAAACAATCTCAGCTTCAGACATTTCCTGACTTTTCAAGCTGGCGCAAGAATCGGACAAACGGACTTTTCTTGACAGTCAAACGAAATTAGGGTTTGTACTGATGTTCAGAGCTCTGATTGGTCTCATACAGTTGGCTTAGGGTTGGGATGATTTTTGATTCAATTTTGATCAGGCGAGCGTTATCTAGCATTTAATCAGAAATTAAGGTTTTATAGGCATATTCTCAGAAGAATTTAAATTCCACCGCACTTTGCAGTTTGTTCCGAGATTCGGGTTAAAATTCGCGTTATCTTGATTTAATCAGTAAATGAGGCAGTCGGTTTGAATTCACCAGTCAAAAGGGATATGTGCAATGTGGAGTTACAGTGCTTGGCAAAAGAGTCAGTGAAGAAAAAAAGGGATTGCATCTGATTAAGTTTTTGTGTCCGACTGTGCGTTGCTTTGAATAATGGATACGTCGAATTCATTTATTTTGATCATTGACGGTTTAGTTGATTATTTATGATTCTAAGAATTAAAATATTTGAAGTTTAAACCTTCATTTCATTTTATTTTAAGGGACTATAAATAACAAGTGAACAATTAAAGAAGAGAATTGAAAGAAAATTAAATATCAAATGAATTTTTATTTCACATTTAATAATTGTTACAATTGTTATTATTTGAATATTTATTACAAAGTATTTAAATGATAATAATGTACAAGAATTAAACTAAAAAAATAAAAATTCTATCCTATTTCTAAATTCTTCATTCTCCACTTCATGCCGATGCTCCATATTTTTTTATCTGCAAAAAGAAAGAGGAAGTCAGAAGACAGTTAATTAAAAGAGACAGTTAATTTGCTCATCATTAGGGGCCACTGACTGGGATCAGTTGCCCTCTCTGCAAATCACGGGATTTCTCCCGGTTCACAGAGAGGGAAGATTTTTTTGTTCATGAAATGCAAATGCATAATTCCTAAAAATTCAAGACTGCATAAGAATCTCAATTTCCAATTCAAACAAAACTGAAAAATCCAATTCCAACTTTCTATCCAAAGCAAAAAGGAAATTGCTGTCAAAATGCCTAAGGATTACCCAAAGGTACACTTGCTGCAAAGTCACAATGCCAAGATATCAAAGAAATGCAAAGCTGTCAAAAGCAGAATAAGAATGCAGAGAAGTATATGCCAACAAGGTGATCCATTTCATCATTTCCCAGCATAGGAGGGGGCCCCTTCAGAACCATAGTACAAATAAAAATCATTATAAAATTCTAAGCTGTACTTTAGGAGAGAAGAAAAAGAGATAAAGAGCATAGGCAAGGTTCAGGTTAGGCATAGGCAGTAGGACAGCAGAAAAGATATACAAAAAAGAAGGCACAATTCAGCATTGTTCAAAACTACACAGCATGGACAGTTACTAGAAATGGAAAAGATGCCAAGAAATTTTGTCAAACTACTCAGCAAGCATGGATCAAAAGAAAACCAAAGTTTGAAATATGGTTAGGCGCCAAAGACCAATAGCAAAAGGACGAAATAATGCAAGAAAAGAGACTGATTGAGCCAAGCACCAATATCACCCATATAACTCAGAACTGAACCAAGATAGGCCAAGAAGCTCATACCTGTCTAAAATAAAAAACAAGTTATCAAAACATAATCAAACCTCCTATCAGTACCATAACCTGAAAACGCAACCTCAAGCTTCAAAAAAGCTGATAAGCCAAACATAATACAATGCCTTCACCTGCCTTGCCATTAGCCTAACAAACCCACCTCCTGTCAACACCTAACCTGCAAACTGAGTTGTCTCAAGCCAATACACAGTCCAACCTCATAAGAACCCATCAAACTGAAGCAAGCTCAAACACCTAACAAAAAGCCTACTGAACCTGTCCCAAACCTCACATAACCTGTAAACTGAGTTATCTCAAACCAATGCCAAAAACCAAAACTGAACCAGCATAATCCCACCCCCTGGCAATTTCTTTTCATCTTTGATAGCACTACCATAACTAAAAAAAACTGAGTTATCAAGCCAAGCATCAGTCAAAAACAATGCCATAACCAGAAACTTCATCACCCTGCCTCAACCTTCAAACACAACAAAATCACAAAGCCTGTCAATAAAGCCAAGCTAACACCATAACCTTGCAAAACCTGCTAGCATCAGAACCTGCCTAACAATCATACTGTAAAACCAAAACAGCATCCATCACCACGGCCTCAGAATCTCTTCATCATTGGCCAAACCCAACATAACCCCTCAACAGAAGCAAAGGCAACACGAGAGAGAAAGAAGCATACAATACTCAGGCAACAAGACTCAAGGCAACAACTGTTCCAAAATATTCAAGACAAACAGAAGCAAAGGCATCACAGTAGGAAAGAAGAAGATGAAGAAGTGAATACATTAGGGTTTCTCAGTGTACATCATCATCAAAGCCCTAAATATAGCAAAGAACGAAAATACCAGGAAAGCGTCAAAAGCTCAAAGTTTCGTCACATTTCTCTCCGCCCTTCCGGCCTCCTGAAGCATCACTCCACCTCTCCTCCATCTCCCAAACGAAGGTAGCCAATCTTTTCCCACTTCTCTTCTCCTTCACCTCATAATCATAAAAACTCAACTTAAAACTCAAATCAAAACATGCAATCTGTAAAAAGGGAAGAGATAAAGACATAACAATAAAAACTAACCTTGAATCAAAGGCGCTGAGTTCATGTTAGGGAGGGAAGAAAGGCATTGGAATAATGATTGGTGGCCGGAGATAAGCGTTCGGGGAAGCGAGATGATCGGAGAAGACAAACTCAGCGAACGGCGCCGCTACTAACCCTAACCTTCGTTCATTACCAAACTGAAACATTTGCCTAACCCTAAATTCGTTTGCCTGAACCATGGGCCTGACCCGTTCCCAATTCCTCTAGAGCCCAACAGCATCACTAGTTTTTTATAACAAACAACTAATCTCTTTCTTTTCTTTTACTAACTATATCTATTTCTACCTAGCATTTTTATCTTATAAATTGAAAATACTTTTTTCCTTTTATTTATTTTACTCTTTCATTTTTAGATATATTTTTGTACATACATATTATATTAAAAATTAATTTTGTACATATCATATAAATTAAATTTGAAAACATTTTCTTTAGATTAATACACATTTGTATATAAAATAACAAAATACTCTTTTTATACATAATTAAGTTGAAACCTTTTTTATTAATATATACATTTGTACATACCAATTTAAATACATTCATTTTTCTAACATTGAAATTCACAAACATTTGGACTAAAATACTTTCCAATTAAAACTTAACATTTTAATCAAAACACTTCATTTTTCTTTTGTACATAATTAACATATAAATCAAAAATACATTTAAAAACATTTCTCTAGGTCAAACCCTAATACGCTTCAATTCCATTTCGCACTTGTATATAATTATACAATTCATATACATACACATCTCACATTTACACTTACACGATATATTGCCCTATACACATTTTATCTTATATTTGTATATTCGATATTTACATTTTGATTGCGACATTCGATTTGGTTGTAAATACTATAAGTCTCATCCCCTTGTACATTTATACCCCCACTCCCGGACACTATCTTGTAATAGCGTAGGTTTTACATTCCGCAATTTACAGTTTTCAATTATACCATGGTTAGACCTAGGGTTTGTATGTACATAAAATCAAACGCTAGATAACCTAATACAAGACAAATGCATGTAATCAATACACAATCACACTTGCACCCTCTAGGGTAATCCCACATGATGCCTTCCAAAATGGGCCATGCTTGCACGTCGAGTATCTTTGGCAAAACAAAAGCAAATGATCACAAGTCCCTCAAAATGTTGCCTAAATGGAATGATCATAGTCCCTTCGAAATAATTGCCAAAGACACTTGGCATCATTGCATTCATGGTCCATACGATGACCCACGCCCGTCCCGAATAAACTTCCTAAATACAAGATTGCCTATCAACTTCAATGGTAGAACAAAATTGTCAAAGGGGTTAAAACACGACGAAAATCTTTGAGAAAGCTTTAGGGTAGATAAACTCTTAAGTACTTGTCAATTTGCAAAGAAAACATTTGCCTAATTTCAAAACCCACTTCACAAACACTTTCAAAAAAATCAAACTTTTCAAACCCTTGAAACATCTTTTTAAAAGATAAAACACCTTTTGTAAAACATTCGAGTAAAGAATTGTTACAAGGTTAGCCTAGCATAAGGCATCTTTTCAAAACATTTTCAAAACAACCCACAAAGCACCATTTCATACAATTGAAAACCAAGGCAAAATTGATCTAAGCAAGTACCTAAGAGCCCATGGATAACCATGGATGAAAAGGGTGCTAATACCTTCCCTTTTCATAATCTACCCCCCGAACCCACGAAATATCTCAAAAGGTTTTTGCTGTGCTTTTTTAACCTTTCCTTTAGGATAAAATAAAAAGTCGGTGGCGACTCTTGCTCAACCGCACAAGTGCGAATACGAACGCAAAACCTCAAGTCAGTTCTCCCACCGTATCACAATTGGGTTAGAAATTACTTAGGGTGTGAGCGATGCTTAATGATTTTGACGAGTATTGTAGGTTGAGTGCAACTGGTTGATAGGTTTAAATTTGTGACGAGTGGTGTAAATTCATACTTGATAGTTTCTCTTCTCTAAAGAATGAATTCTTTTTTGTTAATAACTTTAATTCCCGCATTTACTTCAAACTCATTCAAATCCAAACTCATAAACATAAAAAAAATTGAACGACAATTCAGTAGCATTGATCTTTGTGGATACGATAAATTCTCGGATTAATACTGTTGTACCCCAAAATTTTCCCTCCCATATTCTTCAAGGTTTGTCAAGAATCATCTTCAAATGATTCAAGACTACTCAAGGATTGCACAGTCCAAATGCCTCATAAGCCAGTCAAAATTAGGGTTGTGGTTCTTTCAAGGAATTTGAGGTTTTCAATGGCTCAATCAAGTCTCATAGGCTCATATACATTGTCAAGCATCTACATGTCAAGTTTCAAGACTCACAGTGCTAAATTCCACAGTCAAAAGCTCCATTTGCTTCACAATAAACTACAGGGGTAAAATGGTCATTTCACAGTCAAAAGTCAAAATTTTTGGTCAACATCTTATTTTGAGTTCACAATCATCATTTGATCAAGTCTTGATCATGATTCCTCAAGCATGGCTCAAAAAATCATCAAGATGCCAAAAGTTACTATTTTTGGACAGCAGAAAAGTCAATTGTATCTTGACCAAGGCATAACTTTTTCATGGTTCATCATAAAAATCCCATCCAATGCTCATTTTGAAGGGGATGACATTTCCTACAACTCATCTTCACATTCCAAGTCCAAGAAATGCTCTCACAAAAAGTTATCAATTTCTACATTATAGGTCAATTTCAAAAGTCAACAAATGTGCACTTTAAGTCAAAGACCATAACTTGAGATTGGTAAATCCAAATGACATGGGACCAAAGGCATTGGTTAGAGGACTTCAATACCTTTCCAAAATGTCCAAGAACATGTTCATATGATCAAAATTGAGCAAGATATGCATTGGAGAAGTTGGGAAATTTTTGTGAATTTGCAAAAGTCAACTTTGCTCAAAACACTTTGTTTTTGCTAATGGGCCTCAAATTTCTTCTTGAATCTTTATCCAAGGCTTATGAACGACCCATTGAGATTAAATTGAATTATTTTCTTATTTTTTATTAATTAATTGAATTTTTAATCAATATTAATTCATTTAATTCATTTAATTGTAGGAAAATATCAAGATATGGTTTTGCAATCTTTTCATGAAGCAAATATGACCTACAAGAGATGGCAAATTCGTGTGCACATCAAGGGGACAAAAATCTCTCAATTTAGCAACTTTCTTCAATCAAAAAGATTGAAAAATATTTGATTTTCAATCAAATATTGAAACATCAATGCAATGGATTTCTTGGCAAGATTGTAACCTAATTCCCTTCCATTATATATACAGAAGCAAAACCTAATGCCACACACGTGAGAATTGCTGCAGAAAGCCATAGACAATATTGAAAAAATCAAAGAAAACTTGAAATATGTTTGCTATCTTCCAGACCAATTCAAGGCGTTTCAGTGATTCAAACACATTGCAGGAACTCTCAGAAACCTTTTGCAAACAAAATCAAGCCTTAAAGCTCAAGAAACACGCAAGAACAGTTTCACAGTTTGAACAATTTTTCCAAAATCGTAATCATTGATTCATGCATATTTAACATCTTTTGTTGATTGTTTTGTGTTAATAGGAACTATACAAAGCTTTTGGCATAGGTTAATTGGACTGAAACGCCCTGAATCACAAATCACCATGAACGAATATTATGGTTCCGAAGCTTTGATTTTGGGGCTTTCCCCATCCAATAAAATTGGAACCTCTAATGCCTATGGTTGTAATCCTGAGAACCAGACGAATTTAACCCAACCATCGCGCCATATTTATATAGCCTATGGAGCTAATCGCTATTATTCGTGGATGCAGGTTGTGGGGGTTAAAACCCCCGCTATCTATTTGTTATTTACAGGCTTCAGCGAAGGAGATGAAGACGTGGAAGCATGGGGTTGGTTCATTCAAATATAACGCGCGCTTTTATTTGTTTCCAGCATAATTGATCTTTTTTATATATTATATTCATTGATTATCATTATATCAAATGCAGCGTGATGGCCTAATGATTGGTGTATTGACTGTGCATCATTGGGACCTGGGTTCGATTCCCAGGTCCACACAAATAATTGTTTCTTATTTTTCTTAACAAGATCCTATGCAGGCTACCCAAAGCGTCCCACCATGGACTCCCACATCCCAAGCGCCATGTGTCCTCAAGCGTTGATCTAATGGCCATAAGGTGCTGAACACCATGTTCCCAGTCAACTACACCATGGACAATTCAAAAAGTCAAACGGACTGGCCAACAAGTGGGCCACAAAATTGTTAGCGAACCTTCTTGCTGGCCCATCACCCGCAGGGTTTTTTTTCTCATTTTTTTCTCTTTTATATTTTCTATTTAATTCTTTTATTAATTTTTAATTATTAACATTATTATTATTTAATTAACTTAACTATTTTCATAATAAATTCGGAAAACCAAAAAATGTAAATATTTTTATTTATATTATTATTTATTAATTTCACCTTTAATTATTATTTTGTAAATAAATGTAAATTAATTAATTTAGTCTTTTTATTAATTAGGTTTAATTTTAATCTTTTTTTACAATAAATAAAACAAACTTAGAATTAGGGTTTTTCTTTTGACAATTTTAATTATTTTTATTTTTATTTTCATTAAAACATAAAAACTAAAAAAATACTTTTTCTTTTAATTAATTGATTAATTAGTAAATTAGGTTTAATTTGACTTAATTGCAAAAAGGACCAAATTCCATTCTTTTCTCAAAAAGGGTCAAAACCCTAAGGACTCCCTGATTTAATTTCTTTGTGCGCATATTAATTTTGATTCATATTTATGTATCTGCTCCGAGAATGTAATATATAATTAAGGCTTTTATCGCTTTCTTTATTTTCTCGCATTTATTTTCCAAAGGGTTATGTTTTTGGCGATGTAAATACCTGACGCCTTGTAATAGCGTAGATTTACTTTCCGCAATTTATTTTCCGCACAATTATTAACTGTTAACTATGCATGACAAGACTTGCCTGAAAAATAAAATTAACTCGTAGCTCACCATAACTTGTGCAAAGGCAATTAACATGAAACCTGACACACTCGCACATGCCACTCCTAGGGTACGTCTCACTTGGTTGCCTCGAGGTGGTCATTAAGTATAGGGTGTTTTAGAGGTCGCCCTCCTGTCTAAAGATCCAGTTGCCTCGAAACGGTTGCCTCGGATAAAAAAGGATCTAGGACATTAGGGTTACCGCTAAGGCGTCCTACTATTGCTTTGGTGACCACACATGTCCCTATAATCGAATTGACCCGAATAACTCCAACGACGGTGCTATCTACTTCTCAATAGTGGGACAATACTGTCTAAAGGACTCTTACACAGCTTAATTCCTTAGAGTAGGTAGATTCCTCCTGGGTACTTGCTCTTTCAAAAACAAAAACAAACTTTTCGCACCTACACTTTCAAAAAGTTTTCAAACAAACACTTCATACACTCTTAAGGACTGATACAAGAGTTACCTAGAAGTTTTCAAAACGAAACTTTTTTCAAAACCCACATACACAAGAAAAGCAAACAATTTTTGAAAACATAGTGAGCAAGTGCCTAAGAGCCCATGGATAACCACGGATAGAAAGGGTGCTAACACCTTCCCTTTCTATAAATCTACCTCCCGAACCGAGAAACATCTCGAAAAGGAATTTTGCTGTGCTTTTGTCCTTTCCTTGTTGGAGAACATAAAAGACGGTGGCGACTCTTGCTTACCGCGACATTTCGCAAACCAGCATTTCAAAACAGTCAGTTCTATTTCCACCGATCACAGAACTGGCGACTCTGCTGGGGACTTATAAGTGAGGTGTACCTTAGGATTAGACCACTCTTATGTTTTCAATTGTATGTCTTGATTGCTTTTAATATTGTGGGCTTGCATCGGAGTTTCATAGATCCTAACCCGGATCTGGGGAATACCCTTTAGGTAGCATAAGTTGTGAGGGACCTGTCCGGCGTAGACCGACACGGGTGAAGCAGTAGCTACGTTAGTGTGACACCTTGGTCTGTACCGATATCCCTTGTGTTGGAACGAGGAGAATATGGGTCTTCTGAGGAGTCATTAAGCACCAGCCGACCTTAGAACCCTAAATTGACCCAACTTGGCCATAGAACAGTAGCAGTATGCTACACTCATTGAGGCTAAACTCTCGCGATGGTTCTGGCTGTAAGAAAATATTGTGACGCTGGAGTTATGACCGATTGAGGGTAGTCGATGATATTGAGATCCCCTAGAACCCGGTTACTATTTTCTAGGACAGGTCTTAACCAACGAAACTGAAAGAGGGTAGTACCTGAACTTCATGCTGGCGTAAAATCTAAGGGCTGTCTTGTGTGACTTGTGTGCCTTACCATATTTGCCTTTTGCGAATACTTGTGGTGTGCTTTACCATAACATCATACCATCATAACATTACATGCATCCTGCATAAGGACTAACCTGCATACATCTTGCATAAGGACTAACCCATTTCAAGGATCTCAAGGGTCTGTGATGCAGGTCATGATGAACCAACTGTCTAGCAAGGGGAAAAGGGGATTTATTTTCCTCCAGCCAAGGTTGATAACTTGAGTCAGGGGCTATGACCCACTCGATATGGTGAGCTTTGACTCTTGAAGAAGGACTCTCAACAACATGAAGTTCCTTCAATCAAGCTACCGTATTCAACTTCTAACAAGTTTCTCTGTTTACCCCGCGAGATCCTCGAAAACATTGCATGCATAAATCATACGCATTTCATGTCATCATATGCATAACAGGTACCCTTCTTACAGGTCACTTATCTTCTTCGCTGTTTATTTCAGCAATCATCAGGTCTTCTGAGCCTACTACTGAACAAGCTATCAAGGCCCTCCAGGCCCAGAACGCCCAGTTCCAGGAGTTGGTCATGAGCTTAGCCCAGGGTCAACAGGAGTTGAAGACTCTGATTCTGAAGAAGAAGAAGAAAAGGACTGTATTGTTCAACACTGGACGGAGGTTTGGGAATGCACTGCAAGATGAGGCTGATCTGGCTACTTCCTCTGTAGGGAAAGACAGTCCCCAAGAGAGAAGGGTTCCTAGTCCCGTGGTCTCCGACAACGAGACGGATTACAATGATGAACAATACCCTCCTGCTGAGGACAGGTACAAACAGCTGGAGGACCGTCTAAGTGCTATGGAGATTCAGAAATTGCCCGGCCTGGACTTCGAAGATCTAGGTCTATCCTCTGGGGTGGTAATTCCTCACAAGTTCAAGGCGCCTGCCTTTGCCAAATATGACGGAGCTTCCTATCCTAAGTTGCACCTCCGTTCATACGTAAGGAATATCCAACCTTACACTGCTGATAAGAATTTGTGGATTCACTTCTTTCAGGATAGTCTGTCAGGGACTCAACTCGAGTGGTTCTATCAGCTGGATGGAGCTAGTATCCGCAACTGGGAGGACCTTGCTGTTGCGTTTTATAAGCAGTATCAGTATAATTCCGACCTTGCTCGTACGCGTACCCAACTCTAGGGTATGTCACTAGGGACGGGTGAAGGATTTAAGGAGTATGCCCAAAAGTGGAGAGACCTAGCTGGAAGGGTGCAACCACCTTTGACTGATTGTGAGCTCGTTGACATGTTTCTGGGGACCCTGTCTGGTCCGTTCTTCAACCATCTGATTGGGAATTCTTCTGCTGGGTTTACAGACCTTATCTTGACTGGTGAGAGAATAGAAGTTGGTATCAAGTCTGGGAAGATACAAAAGGGTGACTCCTCGAACACGGAGAAAAAACCATTCAAGAAAGAATCCAGTGTTGTCTATGGCTCAAGGAGACCAAACAAATCTGAACACCTCCAAGCTGTCAACGCGGTAGTCATTTCAAAGCCTACTGGTGCTCCTCAGCGTCACAATCCACAAAGAGAAGAGAGACCTAGAAGGCAGTTCACTCCACTCAGCATGACCTTGTCCCAGATATTGTCGCAGTTGCTGACAACCAATTTGGTAACTCTAAGGGACCCTCCTAAGAATCCCAACAAGACGCCTTCAAGGTATAACCCCAACTCCCGCTGCGCTTATCATTCTGACAACCCGGGGCATGCTATAGATGATTGTTGGACTTTGAGGAACAAGGTTCAGGACCTAATCGATGCAAAGGAGGTTGAGTTCGAAGCGCCCGAGACTCCCAATGTGATCACTGCTCCCTTGCCAAAACATGGCTAGGATTAAAAAAAAAACTTTTGTTCATTCGAATGTTCAAGTTGTATTTTTCTTTGATTGTTCAAACATTTATTCATGTTAAACGTTGTTATTTCATTAATGCATCGCATATGTCTGTTTTGAATCAATATATTCGCATTTGCTATATTCAAACTTCTTTCATTTTTTGTGATGTTCAAACTCTTGATTAATAATTCTAAGCCTTTTGAGGGAGGATGACGAAAACGATACCACGATCTTTACAGTATGCTTTTGAATAGACCCCGCTGATGAGGTACAGGCATTGTTTCTAATCCTAAACAGTGGAGTTATAAGGAAGATAATCCCTCGTCAACCCCTTTGAGCCAAAGAAGTTGGAGTTTTTCTTTTCGAAAATTAAAACCCTTAATTATAACCTGGGGCAGGGTAGTTCTCTCAGTTGATCCCGGTGCACAATGAATGACATCAAAGGAGTCCTTCCGATACAAAAAGACAGTGATGGTTCCCTATAATCGTCAAGACAGTCAGTCGTTATCTTTAAAAAAAAAAGCCCAATAAGTCAAAACCTATGAAGGAGACTTACAAAACTGGGGCATCCCGCTGACTGTAATCACAAAAGAAACAGTTCAGGCAAAAGAAAGGGATAATAAAATAAAAAAGAAAGAGGTCCTACAAACCCTCAACCAAAAAAAATGACTGCCTATTCAAAATAAACTATCAACATTCGAACCATCACCGGAATATCAGAGCAAAGACTCAAACAAGGTCTAATGCACGATTAACTGGGTTTAGGATCGAAGAACACCACAAAGAATGGGTGGGTACAAATAAAATTTGAGACTTTATCCTTTGTTTCTTAAACCGTGAACCAGGCCACGTTACAACCCTTAAAAGTCCTAGCTGAAGCATGGGTTAGTTCGAAAGCATATTGTTACGAAAGATATCCTGACTCCTTAGGGCTCGCTATAAAGTCTTGAGTTAACATCACATTTTACACAATTTGCTTGTTTTACTGAAAATGCATTTTCAAAAACTTCAAGACAGACATAAACGTTGCATTTTTAAATAACATTGTTTACATATGACTACTTGTTCGAACAGCAGAGAAATTCGCACGATGAATATCTTGTGAACAAAAATCTTCTCAACAAAAGAGTCACCTCAAGTGGAAAAGACACTTCCAATCAAGGGGCACGACATGATCATTGTCCATCATCTGGGGCAGTCAAGTCAAGATTCCAGGAATCTCTCAAAATGCCAAATAGCCAGGGGCAGATCTCCATCTAAATCAACTAGGGCATTGGACATGAATTCCAGCAACGAATCTTGCACGATCAAACATCTTCTGGTAGTATGACAACATAACACTACTGACAGTGACAACTCCCTACATCCTGAGAGCATGGACATAGTCGAAAAAATACTACGCATAATCAAAGACCCGCTAGGTTGACACACCTAGGCAAAAAAAGGGCTTCCCGGCGAACCAAAAGGGTTCGGGCAAAAATAAGGGATGAAAATGAAAAAATCTGTACACCCGGCAAGTCGAAAACCTGAAAAGGCGGCTTGGGCAAAAAAGGGTATCCCGGTGGACTGAAAACCCGAAAGGGCGGTCCAGGCAAAAATTAGGGATCAAAGCGTACGACTATGTCCCGTCATCTCGTCACTTGCCTACTAGAAGAAGATTTGTCAATCGGCAGTTATCAAGCACCTCCACAGGTACCTTCTCCCGCAGAAACTGGGGCAATAAGAATTGTCTAAGCAATCTGGTTGCTCTGTCCACCGAGGTACCAAGGTAAGTTCAGCTGAAGAACAAGACCAAGATATCTTCACTCCCCGCAGAGTAAGGCAAGATTCGGAAATACTCTCCCCAGGCAGAGTTGGTCTCCCATCAACCCTAAAAAGGCACAGTATCCCTAGCAAGTCAATAACGCTCTCCCCAAGCAGAGTTAGCCTATTGTCAGCCCTAAGGAAGTTGGATATGCCCAGAAGATCTCAATATTCTCCGGCAGAGTATACAGATATTCCTCAAAGCAAGCATCCCTGGCAGTCTTAATATAAAGATTGTTCCCCGGCGGAATACCAGACACCCCAGTGGAGCCATTTCCCTAGTGCAGTCCAAAAGTTTCCCCAGGGGAGTTGAACCATCTCCCCAGTAGATTCGGGAAGCTTATCGCCAGTAGATTATGGAAGCTTATCCCCAGTAGATTCTGGAAGCTTATCCCCAGTAGATTCTGGAAGCTTATCCCCAGTAGAGTCTGGAAGCTGGTCCCCTGCAGAATACAAACAAATATCTCTCCCGGGCCATATTCAAAGGTTATTCCCCACCAGAACCTAACTGGGTTATCCTCAGCAATTACAACGGAAATATCGTCCTCGGTAAAGTTCTTCCTATCCCCAGCGGAGTTCATCAAAATCCCCAACAAAGCTTATCAACGGAATCCCCAGCGGAGTTTATCGTTCAAATCTCAGCAAAGTATCTCTCCCCACAGAGTAATTCCCCGCAGAGTAATCTTTTCGCCAGGTTTATTCCCAACGGAGTCATCTTCTCCTACCGGTTTATTCTTGCAAACATCTTTGTTCATCATCCCCAGCGAAGACGAAGAACTCTACTCTTCAACATCAGCCCAGGATTCAACGAACTTCCCGGCATTCGTCAAGGATTTATTTTCTCAAGACGAAGATACATTCATAAACATCACATTGTCATACATCATGATACATGCATATACGCATCATATCATACAATCTCATTTACGTTGAGAACATCATTTCTCGATCCATATCATGCATCGCATATGACTGACCTTTACCTTTCAGGAAAGATGCAGTTAAACTCTAAATTCAGTCAGTAGAGACAAATTCAGTTAAAGAAGACAAATCCAGTCAAAGGAGACAAATTCAGTTAAAGAAGACAAATCCAGTCAAAGAAGACAAATCCAGTCAAAGAAGACGAATCCAGTTAAATCAATTCCTAAAGATTTTTCTGACGCTAATCCAGTCAAAGAAGACAAATCCAGTTAAATCAATTCCTAAAGATTTTTCTGACGCTAATCCAGTCAAAGAAGACAAATCCAGTTAAATCAATTCTTAAAGATCTTTCTAATGCAACTCGTCATTGAAGACAACCCGTCGTTGAAGACAATCTATCAATAAAGACAACTCGTCAATAAAGACAACTCGTCATTGAAGACAACCCGTCATTGAAGACAACTCGTCAATAAAGACAACTCGTCAATAAAGACAACTCGTCATTGAAGACAACCCGTCGTTGAAGATAATCTGTCAGTAAAGACAACTCGTCATTAAAGACAACCCGTCGTTGAAGACAACCCGTCATTAAAGACAATCCGTCATTGAAGACATCCCGTCAATGTAGACAATCCGTCATTAAAGACAATCCGTCATTGAAGACATCCCCGTCAATGTAGACAATCCGTCATTGAAGGCATCCTGTCATTAAAGACAACCCGTCATTGAAGACAACCCGTCATTAAAGACAATCTGTCATTAAAGACATCCCGTCAATGTAGACAATCCGTCATTAAAGACAATCTGTCATTGAAGACATCCCGTCAATGTAGACAATCCGTCATTGAAGACATCCTGTCACTGAAGACATCCCGTCAATAAAAAAAACCCTTCAATAAAAACAACTCGTCCATGAAGACAACCCGTCAATAAAGACAACTCGTCCATGAAGACAACCCGTCCATGAAAATAACTCGTCAAAGAAGACAAAACCTCCCCTGGTTCAGTTAAATCGATTCCTAAAGATTTTTCTGAGATAACCTGTCAGTAGAGGCAACCCATCAACCTTTTGAAGTTCCGGATTCGATACCTGTATCTAGCCAGGGAATATCTGCATGAAGAGTTTGAAGATCAACACCTATAACAGGCCAGGAAATTATCTTTCATTCTCAGATTAGAGGTCTACGCCTGTATCCAGCCAGGAAAGTTATCTCGATCAACCTTTTGAAGTTCCATATTCGATACATGTATCTAGCCAGGGCATATCTGTGGGTGACTAATTCCAGATTCGATACCTGTATCTAGCCAGGGTATATCTGTGAGCGATTGATTATAGATTCAATACCTGTATCTAGCCAGGGCATATCTGCATGAAGAGTTTGAAGATCAACACCTGTAACAGGCCAGGAAATTATCTTTCATTCTCAGGTCAGAGGTCTACGCCTGTATCCAGCCAGGAAATCTATCTCGACCAACCTTTTGAAGTTCCAGATTCGATACCTGTATCTAGCCAGGGCATATCTGTGAGCGACTGATTGTAGATCTATACCTGTATCTAGCCAGGAAAGTTATCTACATGAAGAGTTTGAAGGTTAACACCTGTAGCAAGCCAAGAAACCATCTTTCTTTCTCAAGTATGCAAGTTCTCACTAAGGAATCTCTTACGCGATCGACACCCCTGGATGGCATCTATAAGCCCATCTCCACAACTATCCATTACATTTCCAAATGGCATCTATAATCCCATTCCCGACAAGATTCTGTCACATCTCCAGATGGCATCTATAAGCCCATCCTCCTATCCATCATCTCTCCAAATGGCATCTGTAAGCCCATTCCCGACATCACATTGCTAATACCACACTATGCGAGTGCAAATTTCTGGGCACTCTAGTGTTCAATCATCTTCCACCTTCGGATCACGAAAGGCACGCAAGCCAATCTACATCCTCAGGTCTAAGAAGATTGAACAGGGGCAACTGTTGTACCCCAAAATTTTCCCTCCCATATTCTTCAAGGTTTGTCAAGAATCATCTTCAAATGATTCAAGACTACTCAAGGATTGCACAGTCCAACTAAGCCAGTCAAAATTAGGGTTGTGGTTCTTTCAAGGAATTTGAGGTTTTCAATGGCTCAATCAAGTCTCATAGGCTCATATACATTGTCAAGCATCTACATGTCAAGTTTCAAGACTCACAGTGCCAAATTCCACAGTCAAAAGCTCCATTTGCTTCACAATCAACTACAAGGGTAAAATGGTCATTTCACAGTCAAAAGTCAAAAAATTTGGTCAACATCTTATTTTGAGTTCACAATCATCATTTGATCAAGTCTTGATCATGATTCCTCAAGCATGGCTCAAAAAATCATCAAGATGCCAAAAGTTACTATTTTTGGACAGCAGAAAAGTCAACTGTATCTTGACGAGGGCATAACTTTTTCATGGTTCATCAGAAAAATCCCATCCAATTCTCATTTTGAAGGGGATGAAATTTCCTACAACTCATCTTCACATTCCAAGTCCAAGAAATGCTCTCACAAAAAGTTATCAATTTCTACATTATAGGTCAGTTTCAAAAGTCAACAAATGTGCACTTTAAATCAAAGACCATAACTTGATATTGGTAAATCAAAATGACGTGGGACCAAAGGCATTGGTTAGAGGACTTCAATACCTTTCCAAAATGTCCAAGAACATGTTCATATGATCAAAATTGAGCAAGATATGCATTGGAGAAGTTGGGAAATTTTTGTGAATTTGCAAAAGTCAACTTTGCTCAAAACACTTTGTTTTTGCTAATGGGCCTCAAATTTCTTCTTGAATCTTTATCCAAGGCTTATGCACGACCCATTGAGATTAAATTGAATTATTTTCTTATTTTTTATTAATTAATTGAATTTTTAATCAATATTAATTCATTTAATTGTAGGAAAATATCAAGATATGGTTTTGCAATCTTTTCATGAAGCAAATATGACCTACAAGAGCTGGCAAATTCGTGTGCACATCAAGGGGACAAAAATCTCTCAATTTAGCAACTTTCTTCAATCAAAAAGATTGAAAAATATTTGATTTTCAATCAAATATTGAAACATCAATGCAATGGATTTCTTGGCAAGATTGTAACCTAATTCCCTTCCATTATATATACAGAAGCAAAACCTAATGCCACACACGTGAGAATTGCTGCAGAAAGCCATAGCCAATATTGAAAAAATCAAAGGAAACTTGAAATCTGTTTTCTATCTTCCAGACCAATTCAAGGCGTTTCAGTGATTCAAACACATTGCAGGAACTCTCAGAAACCTTTTGCAAACAAAATCAAGCCTTAAAGCTCAAGAAACACGCAAGAACAGTTTCACGGTTTGAATAATTTTTCCAAAATCGTAATCATTGATTCATGCATATTTAACATCTTTTGTTGATTGTTTTGTGTTAATAGGAACTATAAAAAGCTTTTGGCATAGGTTAATTGGACTGAAACGCCCTGAATCACAAATCACCATGAACGAATATTATGGTTCCGAAGCTTTGATTTTGGGGCTTTCCCCATCCAATAAAATTGGAACCTCTAATGCATATGGTTGTAATCCTGAGAACCAGACGAATTTAACCCAACCATCGTGCCATATTTATATAGCCTAGGGAGCTAATCGCTATTATTCGTGGATGCAGGTTGTGGGGGTTAAAAACCCCCGCTATCTGTTTGTTATTTACAGGCTTCAGCGAAGGAGATGAAGACGTGGAAGCATGGGGTTGGTTCATTCAAATATAACGCGTGCTTTTATTTGTTTCCAGCATAATTGATCTTTTTTATATATTATATTCATTGATTATCATTATATCAAATGCAGCGTGATGGCCTAGTGGTTGGTGTATTGATTGTGCATCATTGGGACCTGGGTTCGATTCCCAGGTCCACACAAATAATTGTTTCTTATTTTTCTTAACAAGATTCTATGCAGGCTACCCAAAGCGTCCCACCATGGGCTCCCACATCCCAGGCGCCATGTGTCCTCAAGCATTGATCTAATGGCCATAAGGTGTTGAACACCATGTTCCCAGTCAACTACACCATGGACAATTCAAAAAGTCAAACAGACTGGCCAACAAGTGGGCCACAAAATTGCTAGCGAACCTCCTTGCTGGCCCATCACCCCCAGGGTTTTATTTCTCTCTTTTTTTTTTCTCTTTTATATTTTCTATTTAATTCTTTTATTAATTTTTAATTATTAACATTATTATTATTTAATTAACTTAACTATTTTCATAATAAATTCAGAAAACCAAAAAATGTAAATATTTTTATTTATATTATTATTTATTAATTTCACCTTTAATTATTATTTTGTAAATAAATGTAAATTAATTAATTTAGTCTTTTTATTAATTAGGTTTAATTTTAATCTTTTTTTACAATAAATAAAACAAACTTAGAATTAGGGTTTTTCTTTTGACAATTTTAATTATTTTTATTTTTATTTTCATTAAAACATAAAAACTAAAAAAATACTTTTTCTTTTAATTAATTGATTAATTAGTAAATTAGGTTTAATTTGAATTAATTGCAAAAAGGACCAAATTCCATTCTTTTCTCAAAAAGGGTCAAAACCCTAAGGACGTCCCTGATTTAATTTCTTTGCGCGCATATTAATTTTGATTCATATTTATGTATCTACTCCGAGAATGTAATAGATAATTAGGGCTTTTATCGCTTTCTTTATTTTCTCGCATTTATTTTCCAAAGGGTTATGTTTTTGGCGATGTAAATACCCGACGCCTTGTAATAGCGTAGATTTACTTTCTGCAATTTATTTTCCGCACAATTATTAACTGTTAACTATGCATGACAAGACTTGCCTGAAAAATAAAATTAACTCGTAGCTCACCATAACTTGTGCAAAGACAATTAACATGAAACCTGACACACTCGCACATGCCACTCCTAGGGTACGCCTCACTTGGTTGCCTCGAGGTGGTCATTAAGTATCGGGTGTTTTAGAGGTCGCCCTCCTGTCTAAAGATCCAATTGCCTCGAAATGGTTGCCTCGGATAAAAAAGGATCTAGGACATTAGGGTTACCACTAAGGCGTCCTACTATTGCTTTGGTGACCACACATGTCCCTATAATTGAATTGACCTGAATAACTCCAACGACGGTGCTATCTACTTCTCAATAGTGGGATAGTACTGTCTAAAGGACTCTTACACAGCTTAATTCCTTAGAGTAGGTAGATTTCTCCTGGGTACTTGCTCTTTCAAAAACAAAAACAAACTTTTCGCACCTACACTTTCAAAAAGTTTTCAAACAAACACTTCATACACTCTTGAGGACTGATACAAGAGTTACCTAGAAGTTTTCAAAACAAAACTTTTTTCAAAACCCACATACACAAGAAAAGCAAACAAATTTTGAAAACATAGTGAGCAAGTACCTAAGAGCCCGTGGATAACCACGGATAGAAAGGGTGCTAACACCTTCCCTTTCTATAAATCTACCTCCCGAACCGAGAAACATCTCAAAAAGGAATTTTGATGTGCTTTTGTCCTTTCCTTGTTGGAGAACATAAAAGACGGTGGCGACTCTTGCTTACCGCGACATTTCGCGAACCAGCATTTCAAAACAGTCAGTTCTATTTCCACCGATCACAAATACTTTCCAAATCTTTTGGTTGCCACTTTACCGCTTTAGTAAAATGGCGCATTGCGATAGTTTTTTTGTTTTTGAGTTTTGCACATAATGTTCATATTGTTTATATTTTGTAATTAGACTTGTATATGTATACTTGTGCATTTATTTTTTTATGTTTATCATAGTTGTGAATTTTATATGTTTTGTATACTTATAAATTTAGTGTATATGTTTGTTTCTCTTCACATTTGCTAAAGTGTTTGTTTATGTTTCACCGTCGATGAGCGCTAACAGTGTAAATAGGCAACTTGGAGAAGTGTGTATAAATAACAGGTGTCGAGCTTACGACGTAAAACAAGTATGTTTTATTGGTTTTCATAGTATTAGTTTATGTAGTGGTGATATTTGTTTAAACAAATTGAAATTGGACCAGTTCTTAAAATTTTACTTTTTAACTTGTTTATTCAATTTCACCCGATTTTTTAGTTGTGTTAATTATTTTGTTGTTGTTTTGACTCAAATTTTAGTTCGATAGCTTGAAGTGCATTTGGTGATTTTCCAAGTTTGAGTGTTTCAACTTGCAGATATATGGTAATGATATTGTTTTGAAGTTGGTACACACCAGGTACCCGTTTATGGCTTTCTATAGCATAGAATGTTTAGGAAACTTTTCATTTGTATAATTATTATGTCATTCATTCTTTTACATTATTTGCTTTTTGATTGAATAACATATAATATATACTTACTCCAATTAAATCAATTATTCACATAATTACACAAAATCAAATAATTAAATAATTATCAAACCAATTAATAATTATTATGGCAAGTAAATAATAAAATAATTAATAAAGAAAATAGGAGTGTTATAAGATTCAGAATTTATACCTTTGAAATTTCACCTTACATACTATTAGACATAGGTTGGCACACTCATCATATGAACTTGAGCAAGAATCCGAGGAAGAACTCCCATACTCTTCTTCCCACACGATATAGACTCTACGGCCTTTGGAACTTTCTCCCTTCGTCTTGTAGAATTCATTATCTTTCTTTTTATGATGTTTGGTGAGACTTGGATAAGTAGTTCTATAATGTCCTGATTTACCGCACTCGTAACATGTAATGGCATCATTCTTTTTCTTGTGTTCTCTTTTGAGCGGGTGAGTATTTCTAAAATTTATTAATCCTTTGTCGGAATGTTTGAGCTTCACTACGCCAAAAAAGACCTAAGAAAGCGCTTTTTTTGCCCTTTAGCAGCGCTTAAAAGCGCTGCCTATGGTGGCGTTGCCGTAGGTCTAGGCATCGCTTTTTTTTACGAAAAAGCGCTGCCATATGTATTCTTTGGCAGCGCTTTTTTATGAAGAAGCGCTTTCATAGGTCTACCTAAGGCAGCGCTTTTTTCTGGAAAAGCGCTTTCATAGGTGGTCTTTTAGCAGCGCTTTTGCCTGGAAAAGCGCTTTCATAGGTTACCTTAGACAACGCTTTTTGTGAAAAAGCGCTTTCATAGGTTACCTAAGGCAGCATTTTTCTTGAAAAAGCGCTTTCATAGGGTGTTTTTTGTTTGCAACATATTATTTATATAAACCAGTTGCCATAACCTGTAATTCATAAGAATATCAAGAAGATGTGGCTCAAACTAAATAGTACTAAATAATCTAAATAGTACTCAATAATCTAAAGATAACTGATACACTTACAAAACCTTCCTCAAATATCCAAATCAAATATAACAATAATTAAGGACGTACAAGAGTTTCTGCAATAACTTTGAAAAAAAAATAACAAAATTGTAATACTGCTTCCTTTCTAACTCTCAGTCTGCTCCCTCAACCTTCGGATGGTACTCCGAACAGTCACAACACTGGCAGTACTGTCAAAATAATAAGCACAAAGAAAATCACAAGGTTAGCAACTATATACAAGCAATTAATCAATTGAGAAAACATGTTTTTTGAGCAAGAGTCTTACTTCAAAGTGTAAGCACCACCAGCCTTGACCTTCCCACAATCTTTGCAGCCCCAAATACCAACAGCCTTTCTCTTAACAGCATACTACATACAACAAATTGAGAACATAATCAACCAATGCAGATCGAAAAAACTCGTCACAAAACACCTTAAAAAAAACTACCTTTCCACAAAACTCACAGAAGAATTTACTGTGCTGACTGACTTCCATCTTCTTAATTTGCTTCCTCAAACTAGCACCATATCGGGTGCCTGAAATTAGAACATAAACCTATCAGTTATCACCATTTACGACACAAAAACCATAAACTCATCTTAGCTGAGAATTTCATTTAAATTAGAAGCAAATAAATCTAAGCTAAACTTAATTGAAATTAAAAAACCCACAAAGTTTTTAGGGTTAGAACAAACACATTTATAGTGAATTGAAATGAAATAAATATCTACAAAACAAACAAATCTGAAACCGAAAAGCACAACAAACAAGACAAAATGTTGAAAAGTAAGAAAATTGATAGAATGTACCGTATTTGCCAACAAAATGTGAAAAACGAAGATGCTGTGAGAAACGAAGCTGAGCGGCTTCACGGGATGCTGTGAGAAACGAAGATGAGCGGCTATACTGCAAATGGTTTCCAACAAGGGTTTCTGTTGAATAACTTATAATAATAATTCGGGTATGGGCTTAACTAATGGGCCACAATAACGACCTACGAAAGCGCTTTTAAAAGCGCTTTCTAAAGTTCATCTATAACAGCGCTTTTACATCAAAAAGCGCTTTCGTAGCATATCCTATAGCAACGCTTTTAAAAGCGCTTTCTAAAGGCCAGCTTTAGCAGCGCTTTGGAAAAGCGCTTTCTAAGGCTGACCTTTAGCAGCGCTTTTGAAAAGCGCTTTCTTAAGGTGCCCTCTGAAAGGCCAGCTTTAGCAGCGCTTCCTAAAAAGCGCTTTCTAAGGGTGACCTTTAGAAGCGCTTTTGAAAAGCGCTTTCTTAAGGCACCCTTTGAAAGCGCTTTTTTAAGCGAATTTTTTTTAAAACCTACAACAGCGCTTTTTTCCAAAAGCGCTTTCTTTTATGTGTTGCTAAAGCTTATTTTTGGCGTAGTGCTTGTTTCTCTTAAGATATCTATTGTAGAGTTTGACAAATAAAACCAACACCTCCTTCTTAGGAGATTCTCCGTCAAAATTATCACTTTTTCCTTTGATTTACTAGCTTTTAATGATGAAGTCTTCAAAGAAAGATCTTGTTTCTCTTTTTTTCTCTTTATTTTTCGACTTTACTTCTCTATCAGCGAGTTGTTTCAGTTTATTTTCATGCTCAACTAACTTCCCAAATAGCTTTGTGATATCCAAAGTATCAAGATTATTAGATTCTTTTATAGTAGTGACCATTGGTTCTCACTCCCTGCACATGTATCTCAATATCTTGTTAGCACAATCTTTGTTAGAATAGGTTTTACCCAAGTTGCTTCAATTGTTGATTAAATGGAGGAATCTAGTTTGCATAGAATTCACGGATTTTCCGGGTTCCAAATGAAATAGTTCGAACACCTCTATAAACATATTGACTTTAGAATCCTTGACGTCATACATTCCCTCATAGAGAGTTTGGAGAGTTCCCCATATACCTTTAACACTTGTATGATGCAATGTTTTAAAAACCGGATTAAACTGTCCGGTTGAATCGGATCAACCTTGAACCGTTGTCTAATCCGGTTCAGTTTGGACCAAAATAACCACAGAATCGTTTCAATCGCAAAAAATCAAAATAACCGCATAATCAGGACCAGTTTTGCTAAACCATATGGTTCAAAAAATCAAAGGTAATTTCTATGTTTTACTTCTCTTGTTTTCTTTATTTAGATCTAAAAAATTGATTATAACACAAATTTAAAATTATATAGACGGAGATAAAAATAAAATTGGAAGTCATGAGACAATGTAAATGCATATATATGGAAAAGAAATAATCTAGAATTTATGGACATGGGGTAAGTGATGTAGATCTCGAAAGAGATGAGAAAATTATACTGAAGAAGAAACCAAATTGGAGAAATGACACTTTTGTACTAGTGTTGAATCACATTGTGTGAGTTAAAAAATCAAGACAAATATATAATTATTAGGTCTTAATTAATTTTGTGATTTCTTATTGGGTCTTACATTGTATTCTTCTTCTTTTGTAAGATTGTTTATTATATTTGTTTGAGAATTTTAATTTATAAATTATGATATAAAATAATTTATTAAGATGTTTAATAACATATTTATTTAATTTTTTAGTTTAAATTTAAAATATGGTTCAATCACAGTTTAACTGGTTGAACCGATTGAACCTTGACCCGTATGTTTTACCGGTTCATTCTCTGGTTCGATTTTTAAGACATTGGTATGATGTGAAATATCATAGAATACTTTTGCGCTTAAAGCAAAGATAAATATGTTTTTCGTTTTCAAATCATATGAAGCCTTTTTGGTTTCATCGTCATTTCAATCTTTTGGGTGTTTTATAACTTCATCATCGTCCGTAGGGATAAATGGTCTCTCGGTGGCGGCACACCATATATTTTTGTCAACTAATAATAAGTGTACGTTCATGATCAATTTCTAATAAGTATAATTTTCACCTTTGAAAACTTATGCTCCATTATACGCTCATTTTGTTATGTTAATTTTTACCTTTGATATAAGAATGGACTTGAATTTTACCATCTATTTTACGCTTTATTATACATTATATTATGTTAATTTTCACACACACCGTGGCAACACACACACGCCACCAGCTTATGATTAAAGCAATTAAAATCCCACAACGACAACACACACACACAAAAACACATAAACACATACACACAAAAAAAAAGAAAGCCTAAAAAATAGAAAATAATCGGCTCCCCCTTCCTCTTAGTAGCTAGCCCCTCTAAAAGTCACAATGGGTCAGCCAATATGTTGAGCTTGAACCATGTTTTCACCCGTGGGGATGGCGCATCACGTGAAGAACGTCATCGGCCTTCTTTCGACTTTCTTATGAATCTTCTAGAGGCTTCTCCAATTCTTGTGTCCTTTTTCGAGTAGAATCTGAGAAGTGGTTTGTCCCTCCTAAAATGGCTCTGGATTTGGAAGAAAAAGCCCAAACATAAGCTAAAACCTCATTCTTCTCAGTTGCCTCCCATGCAACCCGTTATACATTTTCCATCATAGTACCTGAATATTTGAAAATTTTCACAACAACCTTTATGGTAAAGAATTTCTTGGAAGTACCTAAAATTTCCTCTAAATACTGATCTCACTTAACTGTAAGATCATTGACCCACCCTTAAGTTTTTCTCTTTTCCTTTGAAGGCGGTCGGGCATGAAAACTTCTCTACGACAAGCAACCCTGAACACTAAAATAACCAATGCAAAGAGAGTATGGAAAGTTTGGTGGACCGACCCGCTAAACCGCCAACTCATTAGTAAATATGAAAGACTTGACTTTTGAACTCTAACGTCTAAATTGGTTTGTTCTACTCTATCATACTTTTCAACGAGTATAAACAACATAGAAAGTTTAACAGGCCAATCCGTCAATCTACCAATTCATTTGTAAACATGACATGTTTGATTTTTAAACTCTAATGTCTAAATTGACTCATCTCATTCTATTCCGCTTTATGACAAGTATAAATAGCATAAATCATCTGCTTTGTCATCCATGTATTTTTCATTACCCACATAAAGCAAGTAAAAAAAAAAAAGCATGCAAAACTGAAGTTGAAGAGTTCTATAAGATATTTGAATACGGTAAATATTTTATCATATTCCAATAAAAATAAATGAAAATTACTGATTTTTTTGTTTGTGTGCCACCGATTCTTGTGTGTATATATAGATACATAGAGGGAATATAGGGAAGAATAATAATAATAATAATAATAATAATAATAATAATAATAATAATAATAATAATAATAATAATAATAATAATAATAATAATAATAATAATAATAATAATAATAATAATAATAATAATAATAATAATAATAATAATAATAATAATAATAATAATAATAATAATAATAATAATAATAATAATAATAATAATAATAATAATAATAATAATAATAATAATAATAATAATAATAATAATAATAATAATAATAATAATAATAATAATAATAATAATAATAATAATAATAATAATAATAATAATAATAATAATAATAATAATAATAATAATAATAATAATAATAATAATAATAATAATAATAATAATAATAATATAATATTATATAATAATAATAATAATAATAAAATAATAATAATAATAATAATAATAATATAATAAGTAATAATAATAATAATAATAATATTAATAATAAAATAATAATAATAATAATAATAATAATAATAATAATAATAATAATAAATAATAATAAATAATAATAATAATTAATAATAATAATAATAATAATAATAATAATAATAATAATAATTAATAATAATAATAATAATAATAATAATAATAATAATAATAATAATAATAATAATAATAATAATAATAATAATAATAATAATAATAATAATAATAATAATAATAATAATAATAATAATAATAATAATATAATAATAATAATAATAATACTAATAATAATAATAATAATAATAATAATAATAATAATAATAATAATAATAATAATAATAATAATAATAATAATAATAAATAATAATAATAGTAATAATATTAATAATAGTAATAATAGTAATAATAGTAAATAATAGTAATAGTAGTAATAAGTATAATAGTATAATAATAGTAATAATAGTAATAATAGTAATAATAGTAATAATAGTAATAATAGTAATAATAGTAATAATAGTAATATAATAATAGTAATAATAGTAATAATAGTAATAATAGTAATAATAGTAATAATAATAGTAATAATTAGTAATAATAGTAATAATAGTAATATAATAGTAATAATAGTAATAATAGTAGTAATAATAGTAATAATAATAATAATAATAGTAATAATAGTAGTAATAATAGTAATAATAGTAATATAGTAATTAATAGTAATAATAGTAGTAATAATAGTAATAATAGTAATAATAGTAATAATAATAGTAATAATAGTAATAATAGTAATAATAATAGTAATAATAGTAATAATAGTACTAATAATAGTAATAATAGTAATAGTAGTAATAATAGTAATAATAATAGTAATAATAATAGTAATAGTAA